>OX155960.1:31801676-31816676 GCA_944548615.1 Micropterix aruncella | reverse complement strand
CTATCGTCGATTTTCCGGCATCAAAACTACCTATCGAAATTATAGACGCCCGAATAAGTTTGTATATCTTCGGTCTTGAATATCTTTAAGATCTTCGGTTTTAATTTAACAGTTTTAATTTGAAAAAGTGACAACTGTTCATTTCACATTCCGATCTGACGTAAAGCTCTGTCTCGCAACTAATCTCCGATTTTAGTTCAAGAGAAACGTAACCGAGCCCACAGGGTGAGTTTTAATTAACAGGCATCCTTGAAGTAGGTGAATCAGTACAAGCAAAAAGCCACTTTTGATAAAAAATTGTGGGAAAATTTCTATTTTTTTGTAAATTTGAACAAGTTAACTTTTGAAGAAAACTTTAACAAGCGTGGAGCGCGCTGCGCGGTCTAGCTGTAGGTATAAAAATATTGCGAATATAACCCTGCATAACAATACTGCAATACTATAAAATATCTGTATATTTAAGCATGGCAGGATTATATAGAGCAAGGAGGTACGACCCATAAGATCGGAATGCAGCCAAAACTAACGAAGGAAAATCATCAACCTACAACAGACCTATCGTGCTTCTGAAAATAAGGTATGTCACTATTAATGAAGCTGGTCATTGAGTAACTACATAGTATAGTTTTTTTATGTTAATATGATTACCCATAAGAAGTTATGAATTATATCGAATAGTTCTTATTGATAACCGGATTTTTTAAAATATTTTTCACATGGAAAATCTGCACTTAATTTTCGATATTGTACCTATATATTATTTTTGCAGCCATTTTTAATTTTCTAAACTACTTGCAATTGTCTCTTGGTTTATTTTATATCATTTCAAGGTTGTAGGAAAATAGGTGGAACTTAAATAAAAGTTTCAACTTTTATGGTTTAGTTGATTTATGTTTTTTTATGATGACAATACTTTGATTAAATGTAAAAAAACTCACTTTTTTTGCTTTCTATACGTAGGTGCATAATTACCTAGCTATGAAACTAAAGCTATTCCGTCTAAGTGTAATTTGAGTCTATCAAGTGTAGGAACTCCTATCAACTAGTTTATATCGATAAATAAAAATGGACATACTCCCTAATATTTTTAGAATTCAAAAAGTATATTCATTCAGCAATATCCTATATCGACAAAAATTCTAAATTTTTTACAATAAATTAATTGATTTTCATCATTTAAAATACGATATTGAATGAATATTTTAAATAGTTGTATTCTTGCATTTGATTTCATTCATTCATTGATTTTATAATAAAATAAATGATTCATTTTACTTATTTCCTCTACGAATCACTATTAACGCCATCTACGTTTGATGTCTGATATTATTTTACAATGCTCTTAGCTGTAGATTTTTCGCTTACTGAGACGCAGTTCCAAGATCATCCACTAGATGCCAGAAAAAAATACAATGTTCTTTTCTCTAGCTAACAGCATTGACTATATTATATGGTATTTAATAAATATTATCAGTAATTTCTTAGCATAAAATTATTTGAAATGGGAGAATAAGATCCAAATTGTAGTGGTAATATACAAGCGCGTATCCAGACTTCAGTTTCTAGGGGGACATTCATTGAAACAACGCGCGCGGCACCCACTAAATTTCAATTTGCCCGTACAAAGAATAGAAAAACGCCGGATCTCCGGGAGTTAAATCCCAACTGCGGATCCCAAGTCGCGGATTCTCCCTGATTCAATTTTTTTTGTGAAAAAATTTTGGGGGGGACTCGTTCCCTGTGTCCCCTCCCCCTTTGGATACGTCCTTGGATACGTCACAATCGATGTCATGGTGCTAAAAATAGTTACTAATTTCGCTTCTGACGTCACAAATACGGTCGGTCCGCCTGACCGTTTCGAAGGATGCCCTTCTTGCAAAGGGATCCGTTGACATTTAAACCACTTTCAAACGGTTAACATCGTTAATTTAATGCAGTTGAAATTATGCCGGTAAATGGCGTTAAATTTCAGTGCTCTAAAATGAAATAGGGTAGACCGTGGGAGATAGAGAAAGATGAGTGGAAAAGGAGGGCGGGATTACAACAATAGCATATTCTTCAAAAAATTTTGTCGCGTGGTCCAAGTATTACATTACCTATGGCGTCATCATCTTGTGAAGTAAAGCGCCTGCATTTTCTTACAATTTCACAATTATTACACAAAGAAAATGTCTGGCTCGGAAGAAAAACTTGCGGTGGACGGCACAGTAGTAAAGTCAAATAGCCTAGCTAATCGCAGCACAAATAGGTTCGCTGCAAAGCATAACGTTCGTAAGCAAATACCAGATACTTAATATTGTAGATCATCCTTAATTATGGTTCCGTGGAGCTTAGGTGGTTTTGGCCAAAAATCTACGTAATTTGGCCTGCGCAACTCACGGCTCAACTCCTATCTGGTGGCCTCCTCGAAAGGGGGCTTATTCTGTCAGGGCCACTGTGAGTAGAAACTCCAACAGCCGTGGCAGAAGCCACGGCTGTAATCCTGTGTCAGAGGCGTCAGGAGGGATCAGAAGATCGCGAATTCGGGGTTATACCTCGGGTGGAACTAGGCAGTTGGTGCACCATCCGGTTTGCTAGGTGTTGAATGGCTAATAACCAGAGGGGTCTGGAGATGTACGTTTCCTATGACAACGGAGGTTAGTTATCGACCTGACGTCTTCAACCCTTGAATCGATCCGTCGGCCACCCGATCCCGAGTGACAACGGCGGGCAAAGAGCGTCGCGGTTCGCAAAATATTCAAACTGAATAACCGCTTAGGTCAGGTAGAGGCCACGCAAGCGTCCTCGAACCCGTGACCAGACCGGACGGAAAATCAGGCCAAATCTTGTAGTAAGGTTGGCCCGCTGGAATCACATTCCAGTGCCTCGCTGTAAGGCGTTGGATTCTTACGGGCATATTGGCGGAGCTTGACTGTGGACTGTGTTGTCCCTGAGTCACTGTGTAATCACCTCACGGCTGAAAAAACGATACCAATATATGATTATAACAGCCAGAGGTCTCGAGTTCACCCATTCATATGTCAGCTCCATAGTGTGGATCATCCGTTGCCTTCGGATTTGCAGAATATTTTTCATCGCTATCTTTAGCCTGGACCTTCATAGCTGAACACTCCGCTCGCAGCCGATGGCGGCGTCGGCTCCAAAGTTACTTGGATAAGCGACGTATTTGAAGTTCACTCTCGGTAAGCTAAAATCAAAATATCAAAACCCAGTGAAGACACTGATAGCGTGCCAAATGATGTGCTAAAGGAATGTAACGATTATTTCCTGCGGCCGCTGGCCTACATTTCAAATTTAAATCCCTGAGCGGATCAGTTTATCTGGTCAACCCTTAAGGGACCATGGGACATATGTGTCCTATAAATTATCGAATAAGATATAAATTATCGAATACGAATAATTTATAAATTATATTTTTTTCATGTTATTGAGACGTCAAAATCTTAATATTTGCAAAAAACTTATTATTATTTAAAAATATACCGTATTTTATTTTAAATTATTGCAAATGACCAACGAACTCTAACGATTTTAAATAAATAAATACAATAATTATGGCAACTTTTTCAATTGCATTTTTTTCGTTTAGTGCGTTTTGTAGTACGTATGATTACTGAGATAAATAATAAAATAATACAATTTTGGAAACAAGTTGTAACCTTGCATTTTTATGGAAAACAGGGACACTTATGTCTCATCAAGTTATACAAAATCTATTGAACCAATTTTTACAACACGTGTTATTTACATCGCCCTTACAGTTTTATGTATCAAAAATGTCAATACTCAACCGCAAAGCTTATGGTCCTCATAGGGTTAAGTGGCAGTTTACACGTGTCTTTCCGATACACAAAACTAGGCCAAAATCTTAGACAGAATCTATAGACTTGTGGCCACATTATCAGAAGTGGTGAAGCTATTCGAGATTATCATTCATAGGGATAGTTACTGCTAAGTAAAAGGTTGGCTGTCGGGCGTTCAGTCACTGTTCTGTTTGTCCTCACAGATTACCTACGCGGCAAAAACTCCCGATGAGAATGATCAGGTATATGTTGCCTATTTTGATTTCAGCAAAGCATTTGACCGGGTTGATAATGACATCTTGCTAGGTCGGCTAGCGTCCTTCGGGTTTTTTTCCAAAGCTCCTGCTGTACGCTCGCCTTTTCTTACGAATAAAGCGTTTTATTAATATTATTATTATTCTTCTTCGCTCACTATTTTAGAGATTGCCTGCAATTCGTCCAATACGATGGCGCTGTTTCGTCTGAGTAATTCGCTCGATCGGGTATGACGCAATGATCAACTTTGCCCCCTCTTCTATTCAATCTTTTCATCAACGGTATAATTTTCAAATATTGGATAATTCCTCTTTCAACTAAATAATATGATTCAGATAGTTAAAATTCACATAAATAAAATGGCTGTATTTCACGGGGTGAAGCTGCTCGCAGCATCAACTATGATCTACATAAATTAGAACTTTAGCGTCATTTCACAAACAAGACTTTGATGTAATTCGCTAAATAATTCCTACGTACTTAATAAAAACCTAGTCACCTCTTTCAGCAGGAGCCCAGAGAGACGCGCCCAATTAGACAGAAGACTTTGATCTTTTGACCTCATTATTATAATATTTAGCAGTGTTTTCTTAGCCTTTTTCTTTTGTTTTTGTATTGATAATGTGTAGCCTTTAAATAATTAGGGCCTTTTATTAATACGGAAAACACAACATTTGCATCCCGGTTTCAAAGTATCTTCGATAAGCACTTGTGGCTCCGGTGTTTAACAAGCGTGGAATATATAATATATTTTATGCTTAGGTATAAATAGATTTTACGGAAATATTTCGAGGGCAAATGAGGTTTTCTAAGTTTATAATATTTCTGTTAAAAAAAACCGGGAAACATTTCTACTTGATTATTTCTTTCTCTATGGCGAAAAATAATTTTGTTTTTCTGAAAATAACTTCCTTTTTATTAGCTTTTCATTATCATTTTGGCGATCGATAGTAGGCTCTGGGGAGTCGGAGAATAGAAACAAAAAGTTTATTTACAAAATATAGATATATCTTCTACAATTGATGGTCTTTTTTTTTAGATGTCTGCCCTAACGTGTCATAAATTTGTTATATAGTTTCTTCCTCCATATCTTGTTTTCATTTCCGGTTGTTCCTGTCTGTTTATTCCTTTGTTGTGTTTGTGTATATCTTTGTCACGAGTTCCTTTCGGTAATGCTGTAGGGGTTTTATACAGTTGGTCTGATTCAGTGTGTGCTAACGCACGGTATACAGTCTACAATAGATTAGTATCAGATATGTTTCTGAAATTCTTTAAAAAAAAATGTTACGTCTTTTTTCATGTCATTGTCAAGTCATTTCATGACAAGATTCACCAATAAACGATCGGTGGAATCTAAACTGTTGTAGTACAATGAGTACCATTTTATTAGGAAACACCAGGTGGATGCCTTGTATACCGACTTTGCTAAAGCGTTTGATAAAGATGACCATGAAAACTTATATTATATGAAACTTACAAGTTACGGTATTCATGGTAACCTTATATGGAATGAGTCGTACATATTAAAAAGGACACAAATTGTTCGTGTGAAAGGATATAGACCGAGCCTGACCTGCCTTAAATCTGATGTTCCGCAGGGATCGAATTTCGGGGCGCTCCTATTCTTAATGTTTATTAATGATCTCTGTACGCTGTGCGCACCTAATATATGCAGATGACTTAAAACAAATTAAAGAAATATTAACAATGGTGGATTTCGATGCGCTACCTTTGTAAATTGAAAAAAAATTGTGTGAAGCTAATGAAATGGAATTGAATGATGAAAAATGCCAAATTATTTTCTAATCACTAGAATAAGCAAGTTAAATACTATAGTTATTCTATTGGCAATTAAACACTAAAATCGACAAAAAGGGAAAGAGATCTAGAAATACTTCTTGACAAGCACCTGACTTCTAGAGAGCATATTAATAATGTAGTAAGTAAGAGCGAGAGAACACTGGGTGGTATATATAGGGTTACTAAATCGTTTTAAAACATTAACTCTTTTAACTTGCTCTATAATTCTCTGGTACGCAGCAAACTGGAGTGTGGTTTCATAATTTGGAATTCATAATATGAGGTCCACTAGGAAGCAATAGAGTCCGTGCAGAGAAGGTATATATGCACATTATAACCTATAAAATCGGTCTAACGCACTCTCTACTCTTATGAAAAGCGATTAAATTACTTTGATTTTTACTCGAGAAAGTGAGGAAACTTAATGTTTCACCAGCTATATTAGGATCGTGAAATTTCAATCCACCATCCAGACGACTGAAGCAGCACGTAACATTCCACATTCCCGTTTGGCAGACAAATCAATCTTTCCACAATCCCATCTCAAGTGCATGCCGGCTATACATACAATACCATAGCCAATGAAAATTGTTTTTACCACCTGGGACCCCGAATAATTAAATTAATTTCAGAGTGTAAATTACGAGACACAGAATAATAATTTACCGTATATTTTTTTATTATACTTCTACAGAAAATATTAAATATCATCAAATTCATTTTTTTATTACTTACCTATACTTTTTTATTACTTATACTGAATTTATAGTAAGTATATATTTATTTCTAAAACTTAATTGATGTAACCTTATTTGATGATTTATTTTTGATGTAACTTAATGGGCTAATGAATAGTTTTTATATTAACCCTTTTTTGTGAATCGTCAGTTAAACAGCACATAGGCAATAACTAATTGAGCATGTGGAGTACATGTGGAGGATAATATGCTCTAAAAATAAATAATGTGAAAATATTAGTAATAATAAATGTATTTGTTAGAGGAATGTTTGTACCATTCATAATAAATATTTAAAAAAAGATGACCTAGAAGTAAATGTTAAAAAAGTAATGCTATCTATCCACTCAATAGGTGCACTAAATTGAATAATTCTCCTTTATTTCGTTCTAACATTGATTTTTTGATTTATCTTCGGGAAATAAAGTTTTTTTATATGGTAACCTTAATTTTGAGTATATGGTATTGGTAAGATGTTTTCGTGAATATTAGATAAATCTAAATTTAATACACCGCCTAAAGGCGGTGTATATTATTTGCTTGTGCAATATTTTGAAGTAGTTACGTTCCATTAAAATGCTGCAAATAGCTGTATTTTTAAAATAATCGGTTTTAAACATTTCTACTAATGGATATCACTTAGGTTATTCTAACTGGTATCTACCAATGTATTATTAAGTTAGCTAAACTTCAACCCACCTCTTATTCGTGTGTATGGTTTTTTCGGGCTCAGACTTATTTCGGATACTGCTAGTCTTCTTTGGTAACTAATTCACCTTTTGAAGGCTCTTGGCAATAATAAGAAACAAAAGAGGGATGACTTGACATAACCTTGTCCGAGCCCTCCGCAATAATATTAAGTTCACGTCAGTGGGTAAATCGTAAAGATTTCGTTTATCGTCATGCGAAACATATTACCAGTAGATAAAGGGATGTAAAGACTCATTGGCGTCACAATGTGTCGTCGAGTGGAAGCCCACCCCATTCTTGTAAACGTGAAACGAGGGTGTTTAGTTAACGGCAGCTCGATCAGAGAAAATTGACACGCCAACTTATAGTAAAGATGGAATTCTACTTTAAAGTCAAGATATTCAAGAAAACCGAGGTAGCAACAAGCTGTATGCTCATAGAGAATATTTATTCTAGTTTACAAATTGTGTCATTTTGATGTCAATCGAGTAAGCCCACGAACTCTAATAATTTGCAACAATCGACATTATGACGTTATCAAGAATGTCTGTTTCGAATAAAATAATATGACGTATTTGGAAAGGCCAGACAACATCGTGTGTTTTGTGTTAAAAAAAAATTAAGTACATACAGGTTGGGCATTTTGGATAGATGATTGGAAGATATTGTTATGAAGCAATAAGTCCGCCATTGCACCTTCTTTTAATTGTGCAATAAAGAGTTTTTCATTCATTCATTCATGCATTTTAGGTACAGTAAGTCCCTTTCCAATGGAAAAAAACAATAATAACAAAATATCTGAAGATTTATAATGCTTCAGAAATCAAACATAGAAAATTTCAATATATAATAATTCATCAATGCAGAGCGGACAAAAATAATCAGATATTTTTTTCCTGTATTTAGTACCTATTTTGCAATATACTTTTTTAATGACTTTTGACCATTCTGTAATTACCTACTTACCATGAAAAAAAATATACTACCTTCTACAGCTTGCACTTACTGGCATTTTTGTATTGGTGAAACGATATAAGCCAGTAAGAAACTCCTAATAAAAATAAAGAAAAAAAAAGTGATTTGTCAAAAAAAAAGTGTAGAGCTCGCTGCTCTATCGGTAAGTAAAATCTAGCGAATAAACATTATTCGCGATATTTTACCCACCGCTAGATTTACTTAACAGTCAAGATGTCAAGATGATGCTAGATTTACTTAAACAGTCAAGAAATATTATTAAAAGTTGCTTAATTTCTCGTACAGTGGCAAGTCCGCGTAGTGGACGTAGGAGAATTTTCGCCAGTAGTGTGATATTTTTCTCGGAAAGCTAAAAAAGTGCCCCTAATCCAAAATATATTTTATCTAAACTCTATTGAGAGTTAAATTTCGAAATCAAGCAATATTCATGTGTTGTTGTTTTAACTTAGGCATTTAATAAAAACGGGTTCACATACGATTTAATTCTACTCGTAATTCTAATTCAATTTTATTAATTTCCTAATTCAATCATCGTATGTTTATTTTACATACGCTAGGAATTAAAAGTCACCGATCTAAATAATTCGTTATATTAATTAATTAACGAAAACACAATCGTATTGTGTTGCATTTTATTACCAGTGCTAACTATGAACTTAATGTGGTACTCATCTTCAACATGTAGATGAGACCCAACAAAATTTATTTCATTCTACGGACAGGAGGAGATTTTTCAATTTCTGATTATTCCTTTTGATTTATTGAATTGTACTGAGTGTAAGAGAGGGACGGTTTAACTCCTGACTACTAAAGGAGTTTTTAGGGAAAAATCCTGAATATCGTATTTATAATACTTTCCAAAAATATTTTTCTTTTATATAAGTGATCATTTACAGTCGTTCCTTTCAGGGCGAAAGGAACGAGCGAAAGGAAGAAGATACATGTTTACCTTTTCCAACTCCCGATTATACCCCTAGGGTAAACTTTTTAATAACCACAGACTACGTTTCTCAATATTTTTAAATTAGAGTTTTTTCCCTCATTTTTCTAGCCCAAATATATATTTTTATCGCTTTTTACCGATTTTCCTTTCGGAGCTGTTTAGGAAAAATCCAGAATATAATGTTTAGATATTTTCCCGACATTTTCCCTTTAGGAGTTGTTTAAGGAAGCATCTTGAATGTAATTTCTAGGCATTTGTATGAAGAACTTTTCGTAACTAAAACCGACCTAATATTTTGTCGGGCTTAAGAGATAACATTAAAACCGTAACACCACATTTCATATTTTCCGTTTTTAAATTCCTGATTATTCCCTCCTAGGGTTAGTTTTCGAAAACCCCCATATACGTATCACAATATTTTAAAATTATTTTTATTGCCTGACTTTCACTGTTATGGCTTAACCGGTTATAGCGATATAGTTTTCCCTTTTTTTTAACCCTTTTAGGCCTTTTTTAAAATCTTTAAATACCGGTTACTTTATTTTAATAGCCGAGTATTTCCTCTAAATTTATTTTTTTTATTTCAATTTTTTATATATTTTTCCCATATTTAACTCATGATTATTCCCTTAAAGAGATGTTTAGGAAAAATCCTGGATACAATTTCTAGGCATTCGTATGTGGAACCTCTTTGAGTAAAACCAATCCGATATGTAATCGGGATTAGGAGATATTAAGAATTCTTTACATTATATTCCCTTTAGTGAAAAGTGCTGAATCGGTGCCTATGATTTCTAGGCGTTTATTTGGGAAACATTTTTTGAGTAAAACCGGTCTGATATTTAATCGGACTTGAGATATTAAGAAAACCTCAAAAAAAAACATTTTAGCCCTTTTCGAACTCTTCAATCCCCATTACTCCCTTAAAGAGATGTTTAGGGAAAATTTCTGAAACATTTCCAGTCGGGATTAAGAGATATTAAGAAATCCGAAAAAAAGTGTATCCCTTTTCAATCCCTTAGAAGTTGAATTTCGTAAAATCCCATTCTAGTGAGTGCCTACGTCTTAAAAGGAACCTATATCGAAAATTCCATATTTATAGCTTCAGCGTTATCAGCTCGACAATGATGAATCAGTCAGTCAGCCAGGCAGTCAGTCACAAATATATACATTCCAAACATTATTTATAATAACTTGTAGAAATTGAAGAATACATCGAAATCAAAATGAAAACTTTTAATTGCATATCCAATGAAATGGCGAACTTCCCGCCATTGTTTAATTTTTATTCTTTTACCCGAAAGCCTTGTTCCTTTGAATGTGTTTGTGCCTTAGACCTAAGATCATCAAACATGGGTGATCGCCCTCTGAACAATGGGGTGTTACACATAATTCACCTGGAACGCCTTGGTCAAATATCTAGTGAAAAGACGTTAAAAGTATATTTAATGGACGGCGGAGGCCGCAGACTGTCTACCAAGTCTACCGCCTACATGATGATAACACAAAGCGATGACAGGTTAGATTACACTCATTTTGTGTGACGTCACTAAGCTACTTGGTGTCGCTCGTTTACGAACGCTAACCTGCGGTACTGCCCTTATATTATGACCCAAAACTTTCATTGGGCTCGATTGCGAGACAGACGTTGTCACTTTTCTGCATTAAAAGTACCCACCGTAGAAGAAAGCATCTAAATCTAACACCCCACGAAATGTGTTCAAACTTATTCGGGCGTCTATAAATTCGACAGGTAGTTTTGGTGCGGGAAAATCGACGACAGTTCATTTCATATTCCATTCTAACGTACTGCTCTGTCTCCTTCGGTTGAACTAAGTGCCTATTTTAGTTCACGAAGAAACGCAATCGGGCCTAATACCTTTATTTATTTATTTACTATTAATCTTAATGTAAAATTTACTAATTTAATAGAAGTATAGAACAGTATAGTCTCTTAGATTTGATTGTATTCCCCTTATTGTTTGTTACCTTTGGGGGATGACTAGGATCCCCTTAGGGGTCCGCCATACTGGGCCTACGTACGCAACATACGCAACGCATCATGCAATCTAGCCTTTGAATTTAGATAGAAGCAGACACACTTATCCCATTCAACGTTGCGTAGGATAAGTGTGTCTGCTTTTATTCAAATACAAGGGCCAGATGTCATAATGCGTTGCGTACGTTGCGTACGTTGGACCAGTGTGCCGGACCCCTTATTCGCGACTGACTAGCCCGTGGAAGAGACGGCTCGGCGGTAAGTAAAACGCGGTATCTGTCGATGGTTTATTTCATACTGTGGGCGAGTCGAAGAGTCGACTCTGGAAAATCTCTGGAAAAAACACATTTTTATTTGATAGTAAATGTTTTTCGTAAAAGCTTTTGTCACAAAACAAATATTCAAATTCGACAGAGACACACGTTTTCGTTACCTTTCAAGCCGCCGAAAAGTTTGCAAAGCGAAACTTACGAAATCGAGGAGTAAGTTTCGAATAAAAATTACAAAATCGCACGAAAACGGCTGGGGCGCAGTTGAAACGTCTAACTAACTCATTCGTTTCGCTCGTTCGATTTGATTCGCTGTATAGGAGCGCAATGACGTGATTTCGATACGAAAGAGAAGGTATAATATCGACCGCCAGTTATACTTCGCTAAATCAGCGCCAAAGCGAAGTCAATAGAAAACGCTAAAGTTATAAAAATCCTGCTGAACACGCGGGAAGATGCTTTCTGTCGGGCATGTGAATTACGACAATGTGACGTCGTTCAAACAGTCTTAAAAAGTATCGTATTTTTTTAAAGGTTTCCTTGAATTAACACAAATTTTAAAAACACTTTATTCATTCTTAAATCTATTTCATTCTACCTGTAGCATTTACCTGTACCTTTACATTTACGTATACCTGTTAGCATTTTCAACCATCCGTTTCACGTTTCTGTGATATTTTATTTTACCCTTTTTCCAGTACATTTTTATGGTTTAATTTTTGCTTTTGGATTTTATAGTAAACAGCACCTATTTCTATTTATAATTATTATGACGTTCTGATATACAAAATTTTCATTTATTAAAATATAGATGAAATATAAAAACATATCTTGTTTCATATTTGTACTTTCTTTCTTCCGAATTTACTTTCCGCGTTTCAACTTTAAAATGGGTGAAAGCTCACAATATAGTCTTTGATTATTTTCAAATATATTATTTGTTATATAGGAAAATAATATAACACCTACCAAGGTTAAGCTATGAAACCTCAAAATATATTACAACAAAGAGTATATATTTTTAAAGTTATAAATTGCAACAAGCTACAATCTGCGCCCCGGACGTCGTGGCGATCAAAAATCGAACTACCCGCCCTTGCCGGTACGCCACGCAGCGTAAGCGACAGCCGCACTGTTATTGTCCTAATGAAGATGGCAAATTAAAGTTTACCGAAACGTCGGGAAAACTATCTACTAGTTCGACGCGGTAAGAATCCGTTTTTATTTTAATTAAATTATAACTAAGTTATAAAACTTTTTAAATTTTAATATCGTAAGACCAATGTTTTTAACTGCAATGGTAACATGACAAATCACTTAGTCAGTGATTATTTTTTTTAAACTTTTTCTTTCCTTTTGTTTTATTTAAATTGTTTTTTATTTATTTTATAAAATCCACAAATAAGGTTTATCCATTAAATAAAGGTGTAGAAACAAAACAGATATTTTAACATTGTTTTCGAAGCAAAGAAATTATCGATTTGCTGGATTTTTTCAAATCCAACAGTCTGGCTGGAGTGATATCTGTATTATATTTTAATTACATAGTACACCTTTTGGTGTTAAAATGATGGACAATATTGTACAGAAATTAAAAAAAAAGAGACACATTGAGAGACACAAAAAAGAGTAATCTTGACTTGTAAAATACTTGTGATAATAAAGGGATAGTTACCTACATAGGAATTATTGAAATGTGTTCTTATAATTCTAATATAAAGATTTAATATATATATATATATATATATATATATATATATATATATATATATATATATATATATATATATATATATATATATATATTTATATATATATATATATATATATATATATATATATATATATATATATATATATATATATATATATATATATATATATATATATATATATATATATATATATATATATATATATATATATATATATATATATATATATATATATATATATATATATATATAGAAAAGGGCACTTATCTGGTCTGTGGTGACCAGGAGTGACTCCACGCCTTCTTCTTCTCCTCACTCAGTGTTTGTTGGTGCTTCCTGCTGTGGCACTAGAACCCGATCAAAATGGCCGTCTTTCACAGCGGCACACAACAATGCGAGACGAGAATGAATGCTGGAAAATAATAGGCGATTAGTGTTTCTTAAATATTAATGATTGTTATAAAATGTATATCAATATTTCGGCTCAGCCGTCGTCAAGATATGTGACATTTCTGAAATCGAACAATTCGTTGAAAATTTAAATTCAAGGAATCGAACAAAAAGAAATGGATTAATAATATTTTACACGATTTAGTTAAGGTACCGAAACCAACCGTGCAAAACGTTATTTTAAAATGAATGATAAAAATTAAAATAAAAAGCATTTCATGATTATGATAATATGATAAACCTTATTAATTTTGCCTATTGAGACCGGAACCTTTGCAAGCGCCTAAAATATAAATATAAGCCAATTCCCAAGATTTGACGTCCCTTTCTTGTGCATTATCACCAAGGCATTTTATTATTTTAACTTTAAAACATTGATCAAAAGATAAATTATGTGCCCTGGCATGCAAAGATATTGGGAGTTGGCTTTCATTTCCTACACTAGCCCTATGATTATTTAGTCTAATATTAAGTGGTGTTGTTGTTTCACCGATATAAAAGGCATCACAAGTCCTGCACAGAAGTTGATATACTATATTTTTTGAAATACAACTGCAATGAAAGGGAACCCTGTAACTATTAGTAGTATTTGGACTGGTAAAAAAAGGACTTAGATCTAACAGAGGACAAGTTTTACAACGTGGACGACCACAAGGTTGAAGACCATAAATATTATTACCAATAGAGAAATTTTGATTATTTTTTGTTTTGTTTAATATTGATCTAATATTAGGTGGTCTGCGGAAAGATAAAATTGGCGGTGAATCTAAGAGATCCTTAGTGGATGCATCATTAGAAATGATGGGGAATAAATCAGATAATATATCTCGCAGTTTCTCAGCACCAGGAAAATAAGTGGTGCTAAGAAAGATTTTATTATTATTATTATTTTTATTTGAAGTAATTTTAGGTTTTGGTATATATTTTACTTCAGAGTTTAGAATATGTTTATCCAATAGAGGAGCAGGGTATTTTCTTTCAAGAAGAGATTGCTTTAGATTATTGAGATATTTATCTAAATTTTCTTTGTTGTTAACTAAACGGTGTCCGCGAATGGACATTGAATAGGGAATGGATCTCTTGGTGTGAAATGGATGACAGCTATCAAAGTGTAAATACTGTTCTTTATTTGTAGGTTTTATATGAATCGCGGTTTTAATTTTACCTTCGGAAATTGTTAAATCAACATCTAAGAAAGTAATTTGTGATTTAGAAATGGTATGAGTGAAATTCAAAGGGCCAAAATTATTTAGGTCGTCAAGAAAGGTTGTTAGAGTAGTTTGTCCGTGTGGCCAAATCATTACTATGTCGTCAATAAATCTATACCATAATATGGGTTTTAAATTTTGCGTTTGAAGAAAATG
>OX155960.1:31656388-31801476 GCA_944548615.1 Micropterix aruncella | reverse complement strand
CGACAGAAAGAATTTCGGCTTTTGTAGATTATTTTTTACAACCTTTTGTGAAAAATCTAAATTCTCATATCAAAGACAGCTATCATTTTATTGATATTTTAAAGAATACTGTAATTCCAAAGTCAGACGACCTATTATTTGTTACTATTGACGCCTTATCCCTGTATACCAATATTCCTCATAATTTAGGATTGGAAGCCATTTCTTATTTTCTTGATGAGAGACCTCATCCTCAAATACCTTCTACGGATTTTCTTTGCAAATTAGCCGAGTTTGTCTTAACGTGTAATGCTTTCTCCTTTGAAGATGAATTTTATCTTCAAATTAAAGGGACTGCTATGGGCACGCGAATGGCACCTTCGTATGCCAACCTTTTCATGGGATTATTCGAGCAAAATTTTCTTCAAACGCAAAATTTAAAACCCATATTATGGTATAGATTTATTGACGACATAGTAATGATTTGGCCACACGGACAAACTACTCTAACAACCTTTCTTGACGACCTAAATAATTTTGGCCCTTTGAATTTCACTCATACCATTTCTAAATCACAAATTACTTTCTTAGATGTTGATTTAACAATTTCCGAAGGTAAAATTAAAACCGCGATTCATATAAAACCTACAAATAAAGAACAGTATTTACACTTTGATAGCTGTCATCCATTTCACACCAAGAGATCCATTCCCTATTCAATGTCCATTCGCGGACACCGTTTAGTTAACAACAAAGAAAATTTAGATAAATATCTCAATAATCTAAAGCAATCTCTTCTTGAAAGAAAATACCCTGCTCCTCTATTGGATAAACATATTCTAAACTCTGAAGTAAAATATATACCAAAACCTAAAATTACTTCAAATAAAAATAATAATAATAATAAAATCTTTCTTAGCACCACTTATTTTCCTGGTGCTGAGAAACTGCGAGATATATTATCTGATTTATTCCCCATCATTTCTAATGATGCATCCACTAAGGATCTCTTAGATTCACCGCCAATTTTATCTTTCCGCAGACCACCTAATATTAGATCAATATTAAACAAAACAAAAAATAATCAAAATTTCTCTATTGGTAATAATACTTATGGTCTTCAACCTTGTGGTCGTCCACGTTGTAAAACTTGTCCTCTGTTAGATCTAAGTCCTTTTTTTACCAGTCCAAATACTACTAATAGTTACAGGGTTCCCTTTCATTGCAGTTGTATTTCAAAAAATATAGTATATCAACTTCTGTGCAGGACTTGTGATGCCTTTTATATCGGTGAAACAACAACACCACTTAATATTAGACTAAATAATCATAGGGCTAGTGTAGGAAATGAAAGCCAACTCCCAATATCTTTGCATGCCAGGGCACATAATTTATCTTTTGATCAATGTTTTAAAGTTAAAATAATAAAATGCCTTGGTGATAATGCACAAGAAAGGGACGTCAAATCTTGGGAATTGGCTTATATTTATATTTTAGGCGCTTGCAAAGGTTCCGGTCTCAATAGGCAAAATTAATAAGGTTTATCATATTATCATAATCATGAAATGCTTTTTATTTTAATTTTTATCATTCATTTTAAAATAACGTTTTGCACGGTTGGTTTCGGTACCTTAACTAAATCGTGTAAAATATTATTAATCCATTTCTTTTTGTTCGATTCCTTGAATTTAAATTTTCAACGAATTGTTCGATTTCAGAAATGTCACATATCTTGACGACGGCTGAGCCGAAATATTGATATACATTTTATAACAATCATTAATATTTAAGAAACACTAATCGCCTATTATTTTCCAGCATTCATTCTCGTCTCGCATTGTTGTGTGCCGCTGTGAAAGACGGCCATTTTGATCGGGTTCTAGTGCCACAGCAGGAAGCACCAACAAACACTGAGTGAGGAGAAGAAGAAGGCGTGGAGTCACTCCTGGTCACCACAGACCAGATAAGTGCCCTTTCATTATTTTATCATTTCATTTATTTAGTGATAAACATAATTTCAATTTGAAAAAATAATAATTTACACATTTACAATCATATATATATATATATATATATATATATATATATATATATATATATATATATATATATATATATATATATATATATATATATATATATATATATATATATATATATATATATATATATATATATATATATATATATATATATATATATATATATATATATATATATATATATATATATATTTATATATATATATATATATATATATATATATATATATATATATATATATATATATATATATATATATATATATATATATATATATATATATATATATATATATATATATATATATATATATATATATATATATATATATATATATATATATATATATATAGGTTAAAAATAAATACAGTAAATACGTGCCTACCTATATTCAATATATACCTACATATATAAAAACACAAAAATAAATGTATGTATAAAACATTTTCTTGTATTATATTATATTAAGACACAATTTCACGAGGGCTCTTTCAATCTATGAGAATTTTGGTGTAGAAATTCTACGGAGGGATAGGACGGAAAGGCTTAGTGTTTGTAATGAAACGGACGGCGGTCGTTGTGGCCAGATGATTCTGGCATGTGAAGGCTTTTGCATTGTTATATTATCTATTATCTACTCAATTTGTTATGGATGTAGATAACTAATGAATGGGCCACTATTAATTAAACATTTGTTTTACGTTTTATTGTACGAGATTTTGCATACGAAATACTACTAGTTCGAAAGAGCTCATTCAACTTTTCAAAATCATTATTATCTATCAAAAGAAGTAAGAACCTTTCAGTTAACTTTTAATAAATATTATTTTATTTTCCAATATAGTCACTCTATATGTTAATCCACTTAACATAACTCTTCATCCTGATCACTCAATAATGCCAGCACCGTCTACTGCTTCCTCATCTTCAATTTTCTGGCCTCTAAGTTATTCCTTCAATCTCGGAATAGTTATGATTTACTAGGGGTGATGTCAGTTGAATATAGACGATGCTCAAGTGTTTGAAAGCCAGCATCTTGAATGGAAGCCTGTACAATTTTCACTTGTTTGTATCGTCGTTTTGCAGATATTTCGTTACGTTTTTTAATGCATAAAAAGTCTCCATAATAGTAGCCTCTATGATCAAGTTATTCAATCATTACTACCTTTTGACTGTCTCATTAAAGGATGCCATGGATCAAATTGCCTTGAATTTTCTAAAAGGGTTGGATAAGATGGTCGTTTCCATGTCATAAACTGGTGTTTTATTCGAGGTCATAATGATGAATCCAAATTTCTTTCATCCATGGTTATTCTTATCTTTCAGTATCTCGTGGTCACAATCTCAAAGAGCATCGCTAAATCCTCAGTCTGGTGTGCCCAACAGTTTAATAACTTTATGAAAAAAATCACAAACGGATTTTCCGTATTTCTACCTGACTATATGTATTCTCCATACAATGGCCGTGTGTGTACGCAGTGTTATTTCATTATTTTTATCTGTTTTTTTAAACATACTGCTGCGTCAAATACATAACAGGAATTGTTCAATAAAGTACATATATGACCCCATTTATAATAGACCCCATTTGTGTAATATAATTACGTTAACGAATAACTGCTCCCTCGGCTAATTATATCTGCGAGTTAATTAATTACTTCAATGAACTCAAAATGTCTTCCATAAAATTGTAATTTTAGTTTGAGAAATAAAAAGTAACACGGGGTTATATCTAGTGAATAGGGTCCTTAATTGAAGATATGCATTGAGGTCTTTGCCTAGAAATTCATGGACAAGTGTCGATGCATTAGCGTAGTGCAATATCCAAAATTATTTATTGATCCATAAATCTGCCCTTTTCGGGCAAACGCTATATCGTAGTCGCCGACTTGCAGCTCAGGAAGGAATTTTTGAGTGGCTAGCGGCCTGATACTCAAAGAATATTGTCAACATCAATTTGCTTACAAGAGACTTTGATTTGTTTTTCGGATTCGACTCGCTATTGAATCGCTATTTCGAGTCTTGTGGCTGGTTTGCATGTCACACTCCGTCATACTCCACAATTATGTTTTGATTGCAGCCACCTTTATTTCCCTCATGTTTATCGTGAAAACATCTCTAAAATCAATGCCGGGTGTGGGGGAGGCAATCGCGTCCAAATAAGCAACAATTTATATCAAATTTCAAACTTCGATAACTCATTATAAATGGGATAGAAACGAATTTACCGCGTGAAATTTGTAGCACCCGACGTTTCGGTGACGTTGCAGCCGCCGTTGTCCAGGGTAGACTGACAGAGCTGTCAATCCGTTGTTTTTCGGGTGGGCTGCATACCGCTACCGCCACTGCGTAGGTTATAACGGTTGTGGGGGGCCGGGCTCGGAGCGCGCGAATTTCGAAAATCCGTCTTGCACACAGCAATCACTGTATCCTGACGTTCCTTGCGTTGGGCGTTCGGCGGCGGGAACATTTTAAGAAGAGGGTTCCACGTAGAAGAGAGTATGTAACCGTCGTCTGTATTGAAGTTCGGGGTTCTTCTTATTTCAATGGCTTACCGGATCATGCGAGGAAAGTAGAATTGTTCCTTGGACAGCACAATGGGATTTTCAAACTGCATCCAGTGGTTACTTCCACTATCCAATATATGTTCGCAGATCGCCGATTTTTTTATAGCCACCTTTATAACCTACGCAGTGGCGGCAGCGGTATGCGGCTTACCCGCAAAACAACGGATTGACAGCTCTTTCAGTCTACCCTAAACAACGGCGGCTGCAACGTCACCGAATCGTCGGGTGCTACAAATTTCACGCGGTAAATTCTTTTCTTTCCCATTTATAATGTCAAACAACAGCAATAGTCTTCGATTACAATAGACATAGCGCCGCCATTTTGGTTTTGTTTTAAATGGAAAAGTTTATGCCACTACTGTTCTAGAATTCGTGGCGACTGAACGCCATAGTATTCCTATAGCTTCGATTACAGGCACCGTTTAAATCACCTTTGTGCTTTTCAAGCATGGGGCAAATGGTAGAAATGACCTCCAGTCTGCTTCTCAATATCGAACCATATTACAAAATCACTACTCTCATATCGCTGAACCGATTCAGGTTGTAAATTAGAAACCGAGCAACACAAACGATGAGCCGACAAAGCAACCACGTGACGGTTCGTAAGTTTACAAATGGAACTTAATCCCGAGATCGGTCATCTCCGTGACCCGACTAACTCGGCACTCATAACTGAGATGGGCAGTCAATTTGCTAAATGTCATTACTGTGCATTTCGGGAGCTAACCTTTGCGTTATTCAAAAAGTAGGTAAATCCTTTTTTTTTCATTACATTTCTCAATATCAATACTTGTTTAAAATATACCAGATAAAATATATAGCGGTTTATATAAGCGGTTTTTATATATCGGTTTTACATAAATTTGTATATAAATATTTTATATACAAATTTGCCGAGGATAGTTCTTGTCCCCTCTGTAGCAATACCCCTTGCACAGCTAGACACATTCTAGCTGGCTGCAAGGTGGCCTTAGATCAAGGACGGTACACTTACCGCCATGACAAAGTTCTCGCTGTTATTCGCGAGGTAATTAGTCTCTCAGTGGCTCGTGCCAACAAGGGTTTGACAGTATCCTCCAAACCACCAATACAGTTTGTGCGGGATGGCTCTAAAGGCAAAAAACATTTAACTACAAAACCTTTCTCAATAATCGAGAAAGCTACAGATTGGATTCTGGAGGTTGATTCGGTCTCTAAGCAGTATAAATTCCCTGAAAGTCTCGGATGCACAGCCCTCCGTCCAGATATAACTCTTTACTCTCTATCTCGGAAGGTGGCTCTTATTGTAGAATTAACTGTTCCATGGGAATCAAATATCCCAAAAGACCACGAGTACAAATTAAATAAATACCATGATCTCGCAAATGCCGTAACCCGGAACGGCTTCACTGTTCACCTTCACGCGGTGGAAGTTGGCGCTCGTGGCCTGCCAGCTAAATCTCTATTTCACCTCTTTAAAGATCTTGGCTTTTCCAGAAAAATAATCAACTCTTTCTTAGAAAAATTATCTAAAACTGCGATTTGCGCATCTCAAATTCTATGGCTTCGAAGGGGGAGTGAATGGGTGGCAAGGTGAACGCTCACATGTGGCAAGACAGCTGTCCTAAACCTACCACAGCCGGTTCGTAAGTCCGGAATCCACTGCTCACCCCCCAGAAGTGTAAAAAAAAATAGTATTATGATGGGCCCGACTCCGGTCGGTGAATTCCATGGCAGCTCCGTTTGTATTTATTGTAAACCCCCTGATCATCAGGATGACAACAACGAAAGAGTTGTGACAGCCGGAGAGACGGTGGACGGCGTGAAAGAACGCATCGGGTCGATGGCCTTGCAAGCCAGACCCGATTATATATAAAGCAAAAAAGAAAAAAAAGGAAATATGCCCCCAAGCGGCCTATCAGGGGGGGAGAATTCCCGCTACCCCAGTTGAAACCCCAAACAACGACACGGCTAAAACGACACCGGACCTTGCTTGCCCTATCTGCGGGAAACAATATAAACGATTAGCATGGTTAAAAAAACACATTGCTGGGCACGATGATAGCGACGCTGCACGTCAGTGTCTTAAACCGTCGCAAGGAGTCACGGACAGAGTTGAACCTCACATGTCCCTTAACTCCACATCTGCCCGCAGTTTGTCACCCGACCGGTCTCCTCTACCCGCGCAAATCGTATCCTTCCCTCCTCTAAAATTCCCTTCACTTGCGAAAGAGGACTGGGAATTTCATAATAATAATTTAGATTCTATTCTTGACCACTCTGTGAACCGTAATGCCCCTGCCAGCATCCAGCTGTCGTCCTTCCAGGTGGCGGTCCATGAATACTTCTCGGGTGTTTACCCAAAATCTACCCATGTCGACCCGGTTCACAGAGAAAACGGATTTAAGGCAAAGCTCCGTAGGCAAAAGCGGCTACTTCGTCGCCAGTTACGTGAAGCCAAGAAAGCCGGGGATAAAGCCCTCTGCCACAAAATCTCGCGCGCGTACCGCTCTATACTAAAACTCATACAGAGCGTAGCAACGCAAAACGACAAGCGCAAGGCAGCATTTCTCAAATCCAAAGAGGAAGCCCGGTTCGACAAAAACCGTTTTATCTACAGCAAAACGGTTTTGTCTGCCGCCAAGGGAAAAATCCAAATCCCGGAAGAAATGGCCACGGAATATTTTTCGACCACGTATGAGGACCCAATGCGGCTCCATAATTACAGCCCTCCGCCGGGCATTACACCTCCGCCCCTGCCTACGGTAGCTTTTGCTTCTCAACCTCCATCTCTAGATGAGATTCTTAATCAAGTAAAGAGGAAGCCGTCGGGCTCTACTCCGGGTCCCGATGGTATTCCCTATTTAGTATACAAAAAATGCCCCTGCCTTCTGCAATATTTAGGATCCATCTTCCGAAATATATGGAATAGCGGTGTAGTCCCACAGAATTTTGGCCGAGCGACAGTCATCTTAATTCCGAAGGTCCCAGTTTGCACCGGACCAAAGGACGCTCGGCCCATTGCTCTCACAGACACTGTGGCCAAAATCTTTTTTAGCATAGTCCACACGAGGATGAGCGAATTCATGCACCGGAATGAGTACCTTGGAGTATCAGTTCAAAAAGGCTTCATGCGTGGCGTCTCGGGCTGCCTCGAGCACAATTCTCTCCTGGCTGCTGCCATCAAGGATGCGAGACAGCACGAACGCCAAATCAATGTATGCTGGCTCGACCTAGAGAATGCCTTTGGGTCAGTCCGACACAGTCTCCTCCACTTTGCACTCCGCTGGTACAACTTCCCATCAGTCGTGCGTGACATTGTAGCCTCCTACTACAACTGTCTGACTTTCCATGTTAAAACGCAAGAATGGACTACCCGCTCTATACCATATTCAATTGGACTATTTCAGGGCTGTTGCCTCTCCCCGACGATTTTTCATACAGTTTTTAATATACTGCTGGAAAGCCTGACCCAGTTTGACAGGAAGTGGGGCTACCGTTTTAAAACAGACGGCCAATACACCTCGTCGTGCCTCGCTTTTGCCGACGACCTAACTTTCATCACCAGAAGCCCCAAGCAGCTTTCCCTGCTATTACAGAAAGTGGAGCTTTTCTGCGACTGGTCAGGCTGTATAAAAGTGAAGCCCTCCAAATATTTTTGCCTTGGACTCGCCCGCATGGGCACAAAATTTACATTCTATGACCCCAAATTGGTCTATAAGGGCTCTAATATCTCCCTTATAGACCCAAACAATCATTTCAAATTCCTCGGCAGAAAAATCACCCATCAGGGAAAAGACGTCTCGGGCGATCATGTTATAGAGCATTTCAAAAGTTGCCTGGCGAAAATAGATGGCTTGCTAATTTCTGGCCCTCGTAAGGCCTGGATCTATGACAATTATCTAACGTCACATTTGTCATGGCCCTTTCTTATTTACGATTTTACCAAAACCCAACTGTCCCGTCTAGATGCGCTGGTGACAGCTAGTTTAAAATCCTGGCTGTCCTTAGCCAAACCAGCTGACCCCTCGACTCTCTTCAGGTCCAAACAAAATTTTGGGCTAGCGCTTCAACTGCCCTCTCTGCTCTACGCCAACTCCAGAATAACCAAAAATTCGATTCTGTGCAATTCCAAAGATCCGGCAATATCGAAGCACGTAATAAGTGGCCGTAGTGATTCAAATGATCTACAAGCCCGCGTAGACTTACACAAAAAGTTCCTTACTGGAATCAGCCAGAATGGCACTGGTCTGGGGTATGGCAGTACAACCACGAGCGACGTGGACTTGAAGAAGTCTCTTTTGCGGGGAGATTACGACAGCAAGAGTATGGCTCATGCTATTGGCCTTCAATGCCAGAATGATTGGACAACAATTGGGGACTTTTGCATTCCGCCTCCAATGCACTGGAAGGTAATGATCTATGACTGGACGCCAGAGATGCTGAAATTTTATTTGAATGCCTTTCAGCATACACTTCCAGACCTCAGTAACCTCGCTCGTTGGAGCTTTGCCAAGGATAGTTCTTGTCCCCTCTGTAGCAATACCCCTTGCACAGCTAGACACATTCTAGCTGGCTGCAAGGTGGCCTTAGATCAAGGACGGTACACTTACCGCCATGACAAAGTTCTCGCTGTTATTCGCGAGGTAATTAGTCTCTCAGTGGCTCGTGCCAACAAGGGTTTGACAGTATCCTCCAAACCACCAATACAGTTTGTGCGGGATGGCTCTAAAGGCAAAAAACATTTAACTACAAAACCTTTCTCAATAATCGAGAAAGCTACAGATTGGATTCTGGAGGTTGATTCGGTCTCTAAGCAGTATAAATTCCCTGAAAGTCTCGGATGCACAGCCCTCCGTCCAGATATAACTCTTTACTCTCTATCTCGGAAGGTGGCTCTTATTGTAGAATTAACTGTTCCATGGGAATCAAATATCCCAAAAGACCACGAGTACAAATTAAATAAATACCATGATCTCGCAAATGCCGTAACCCGGAACGGCTTCACTGTTCACCTTCACGCGGTGGAAGTTGGCGCTCGTGGCCTGCCAGCTAAATCTCTATTTCACCTCTTTAAAGATCTTGGCTTTTCCAGAAAAATAATCAACTCTTTCTTAGAAAAATTATCTAAAACTGCGACTTGCGCATCTCAAATTCTATGGCTTCGAAGGGGGAGTGAATGGGTGGCAAGGTGAACGTTCACATGTGGCAAGACAGCTGTCCTAAACCTACCACAGCCGGTTCGTAAGTCCGGAATCCACTGCTCACCCCCCAGAAGTGTAAAAAAAATAGTATTATGATGGGCCCGACTCCGGTCGGTGAATTCCATGGCAGCTCCGTTTGTATTTATTTATTGTTATATATTTTTTTTATATGTTCAATATGATAATATAGCTGACTTATCACGTACGTTTGTAGGGCGGCTATTAAACCCTGTTGCAGTTAGGCCACTAATACCCATGCGTTTAGGGTCCGTCAAACTCATGGGTCTGCACCCATCCTTCAGCCTCCACGCAGAAGCGCGAGCCCGGGTAGAATTCTGGCCTGCGGGCCAGTTGCGCACCGTGCGGCGTCGGCCAATCGACTGTGCATTCCGACCGACAGCCGGGGGAGTCTGGAATCTGTACTGTCTTCAATAGAGTGGGGGTGGTTGCTGACCTTACGGCGACTGCTATTAAAAAATCAGTCGGCTACCATCGGCTACCCGATTCCGGGTGAACAGCCGGGCAAAGGATGCCGGTCCGCGATAAATTTCAAATTTCGGTTTAGATCATGTCATCGCTTCGTAAGGGAGAGGACCGCGCAAGCGACCTCGAACTCATAACCAGTCGAGAGACCGGAGTATTCTGGTCGCAACTAGAAGTAAGGGCGCGAGTGTTGGCCCGCTGTGTGATTAACTTGGTTATCTCGCGGTAAGGCGTAGGTCTCTTACGGACGAGTGGCGTAACTAGACAGTGGACTGTTTTAGTCCCAAGTCTTTTACACTCACCTCAAGAGAGATAGAACGATCTAACGTCGTTAAAACTTCCTAAGGTGAAGGGGTCGTCCATTGTAGTTGACAGCTCTATTTCTGCGTTTTGGCAAATCGAAGCCCAAATTATGAGGGACACTCTAAATATATACGGAAACTATAATATAGCTGAGGAGCCAAACTTACCTACGAGCTACTGTCCTGAAAAATAGTTTCGTCAGCAAACAGTAGACCAATGCCGTCGTAACAGTGTCACTGATGCTGTGGATGGAATGATTCAGTAGAAGAGGCCCGGTGGCATAGTAGTTAGGTCGTCTGATCTTACTTTGTAAGGTCCCGGGTTCGATTCCCGGCTGGGTCACCATTTGCCGTTGGGATCAAATTAACGGAATTGCATTTTTAATTCTATCGATCGAATGCAATAACAGAACACACATTTACAGACATGTTACACGCACACATACTGATAACACGTCATAGTAAGGTTGGTTGTAAATGTCATATGACAATAAACCCGCCCATTGTGACATTTTAACAGTAAAGAGTATAAACAAACAAACAAAGAAGAGGATCCAGATTCGATCCTTGCGTAACATCCGTTGCAACGGAGTTCTTACATCCGTTGCAACGGAGTTCTTACATCCGTTGTAACGGAGTATTTAGACGAAACAAAACCATTGTATTGTCGAATTTCTGAGAATGACCAAACCTAAATAAGTATTATTTCAAGATACCGTGTTATTCCTTTTCCATGTTATTCCCAATTTAAACAATTGCATGTTTGCATGTTTTTGCCTGTCACCCTTGTTGCTTCATCAGTTATAATGCGTTTCAGGATTGTGGGGTTCGAATTGCTTCGCTCAGGCACGTCTTCAGCAATCTTTTAGGGATTACATGTTGAATAAAATCGCACAGCGTGCTTGAGCGCACTCCGCTAACAAAACCAACAGTTATAAACAAACTGGTTAACACAGTGGACCAACCGTTAGGTGGCGACCCCTAATATATATATTTAATATGCCAACATTTACAGCTTCGGAAGAGAAACATATTTATTATGTGTTTTGCTATTGCTTTACAAAACTTTATGTTGATCTAAGATGGAAACAGTTAGGTACAGCTTCGAAAGTGATAAACAGGTAAAATTAATATGGTGTTCGCCATTGTTTTTACAATAACTTTATTTACTGGATGCTTACAGTCACAGCTGTGGAAGAAGACTAAGGGGGGTCGATAGTACTAAATTAGAGTATAAGGGGGGTCGCGTAAGGGTTTTATTTATTTTTTACCAAAACGAGGGTCGCGATCCAGTGGCGTAGCGTGCCTTGGCGGGGCCCCGTATAAAAATTTGTTTGAGGGCCCTCAGGAAGGGTAAAGATTTCTCCCAAAAGAAAAAAAATGTTTCCATAAAATTACAAGAAATATTTATTCATCATAATTATCTATCTGTCACTTTTTCCAAAATTTTTACAAACAATTCAAATTAAATATACACTCTCCTTGCCTTTTTTTCGGCAAACTGATTTATTAAATTATTTATAGCTGATGATGACGTAAGTTTTTCTAAAGTTTCTGCATTTATGGACAATAGTGACAGGTCTGACAGGCGTTCATGTCCCATCGAAGTTCTTAGGTATTTTTTTATCAGTTTTAATTTTCAAAACTTCTTTCAGCAGTTGCAGTTTTAACCGGAAGGGTCAAGAATAAAAAGCATGCTGTTATTACCTCCAAAAAAGTGGATGCAAGACTATTGAATTTTATCAGCAATAATTCAATGAGTTTCTTAATGGAATGAATTTTTTGAATTTCAGATTTTAAGCATGTTTTTAGAGCCTTTAATTGTTCATAAAGAATAACTGAGATGTCTTTACTGTATTTAGCCGACAGTTTTCCGGAAGCGTTTAATATCTCTTGTATTGAAAAAGACATGAGTTTCTCCGGTTGTAATATTTCAAACATACTACTCAGGTCGCCAGGTCAGGTCAGGTCAGGTTGGGGGGCCCCGCGGCCCGGGGGCACCGTATAATTGATACGGCAGATACGGCGGTAGCTACGCCCCTGTCGCAATCTAAAAAAAGTTGGAAAACACTGGGTTAACAGATTTTTCGAAAACTCTACGCTACAACGCTACATTGCCACTATCTTACAGTACTATGTCTAAATATAATCTACTATATAATATTATGTGTGTACTAGCATGAGAAACCGTATATTTATTTAAAGTATATTATTCGGAGAGTTTATCTCAACGCCGAACACGCCGCCTTAACGATGTCTTTTAACCGATCGAAAGCCAGCCTTTGCGCGCAAAAATCTGCGCCGCAACTTTTTGGTCGATTTTGTTAATAAATACTAAGAATATAGTTTTTCAAGAATTCCCTTTTGGTACCTAGTAATTAATCGTGTTAGTCATGTTTATTTTATATTTATATTATATATATATATATATATATATATATATATATATATATATATATATATATATATATATATATATATATATATATATATATATATATATATATATATATATATATATATATATATATATATATATATATATATATATATGGGATCTGTCACTGACGCACAATGCACAAGAGGCATTGTTGGCGACCAACATGTCTCTTGAAGCATACCAAGCATCTAATAATATTATTGCCATATATTAAGGGTTATTCCCGTTGTCCAAAGAGGCGAAAAGCAAGCGTTTTGCGATATTTTCGATTGATTATTATGTGTAAACTAGGCTGCAAGCAAGAACATAGATACGATAGATCAATATGTCATGAAGGAAAGTATCTATTATACATAAACTTTCATATATGTTATATGTGCAACAATTTGCGCGTAATTAAGTAATGATAATCGCATATGCAAGCAACTAAGCAAGCAAGAGAATAAGCGATTACAGCCAATCATTTGACCACAGACCCGATGTAACCGATATAACCCGCAACAATTTACGCGTAATCAAAAATTAATAATCGCTTATGGAAGCAACTAAGCAAGTAAGCCATTACTGTCAACATATGACCGCAGATCCGATGTAACCGATATAAGCCGCAACAATTTGCGCGTAATCAAGAATCAAGAATCGCATATGCAAGCAACTAAGCAAGCAAGAGAGTAAGCCATTACGGCCGACATATGACGGCAGACCCGATGTGACCGATATAGCCCGCATGAATTTGCGCGTAATCAATAATTAATAATCGCATAGCTAATAAGCTAATACGGCTAATGATATAACCACAAACTCGATGTAACTATGACGCCTGTAACAATAACTCGTGCGTCTTTGTCGTAGTATTATGTGGGTAGTAATATTCTATCAATGAAACGACGGCGTAAGAGATGCATCACGCCTAATATACCCGCATACTTCCGACGTCTCATCAAATCCCGTACGTCACGAAGGGAAAGTCTGGAAAGTCGTTTTCGTCTTGTGAAAAACGTGGACGCCCGTCCACGTGACCGCTAAAACGTGACGGACGCGGGCGTCGTGAGGCGCACATGAATGCCAAAAGGGGAAAAGGTTGGAAAGAAGTTCACACAAGACCTTATAAGAGACTTTATTTTTAGGCAATATATTATAAGTATATTCAACACATTTTGGAATATTTAAAGAAATAAAATATAGTTGGCAGATCTTCCAAACGAACGTCTTACAATGGCCGAAATAGTTTAACAAATAGGATTTTAATTGTACATATGGCCACATGGTCCAAGCACACTTGCTCGCTCGCCCTCTGGGACGAGAAATAAGCAGGCGCAAGCGCGACTGTCACTTAATCGGTTGAAAGCAAGCCTTCGCTGCTAAAAATTGCGCTGCAAATTTTTGGTCGATTTTGTAAATAAATACTAACAATATCGTATTTTCATTAATTCCATCTTGTTATCTGGTAATTAATATTGTTAGTCATGTTTATTATATATTTGTATAATATGTATGGGGGCCGGCCGAAACGGCTACGCGGGGATCTGTCAAACGACGCAAAATGCCTATAGGCACTGTTGGCGTCCAACGGGTTAAACATCCACTACACTACATCCACAACATTCGATCGCGAATTCGATCGAAGTTGGGCGAGTATGAGAGTCTGGAGACACACTTTGACTCGCTTCGGGCATCCTCCCTTAGCCTCGGGCGACTTCCGATCGGTGTCGGTTTTTTGCGCCCGAGTCAAAGGGCCCGCGGAGCGAGTACGAAACGACTCACTACACTACTCGGCTCACATCAGTTCGCTTGTTCTGTTCCGGTGGATTGCAGTCATCGACCATCTTCTTTTTCTATTTTTTTTATTTTCGTTGACTAATGCACACCTACGTAGATATAATACGCGAGAGTGTGCATTGCAACGGCAGCTGCCATTTGAACGTTATGCATACCGTGCGGTCGCCGCCGGGCGACTGAGCTCCTCGCGAAGTTGCAAGAGTGTGTAGTCACGTACTTCGGACCTCGGTCAACTTCAACAAGTACTTCGTCGAAGCAACTTCGCGAGTAGTGTAGTGGATGCTTTAAACTACGTAATGCGCGCGCTCACAGATGCGCTTCCAACTCCGGTGCCGCATTCAAAGTACTAGTATTCTACTAAATATTCACTCCAAAAACGTAAATTATTTAGTTTTTTATGAATGAAATATATTTTTTTAATTGATAGTAATACCTTATTTAAGAGAAAGCAGTAAAAAAAAGTATGTCTCAGAAACTACCCAACTAGGATAATGGCCGATACCTGCCCAAGAATTTCATATACGTACATAACGTGGCTACGAAGGTGCGAATCCTTGGATATGTTTTCAAAGAACTGAGGAATATTCTGGATTCCAAAACACTAAAAACTGTATTATGCTTTATGTGAATCGCTTATTACTTACGGCATAATTGGATGGGGTGGATGTGGTAAAACCCTGCTAGAGCCATTGCAAGTTGCGCAGAAATTTATATTAAACATTATTTTGCGTAGACCATATCGCCATCCCACTAATGAACTTTATAAAGAAGCTAATGTCCTTGATTTTAGGCAACTTTTTTCTAAAAACTTCCCTCTTAAGGCTATTTTTGGACAATAACTCAAATCTAGGAATAATTCAGAACCGACGACCAACGAGACAAGTTATACAAAATAGCCTTCTAATACCCAGAATGAAAACATCATTTGGACAAAGACATTACTAGGTATTTTATTGCGCCGAGATTTTACAATCTGATCAATATGGAAATAAAAATGAATTTGACATTTAGGATATTCAAAAATAAATTAAAGGTTATCATATGTTAGAAATAATAGTTTAATAAAACTTAGGTGCACAAATTTAAACATATTTTTAAAAATGTAGGTATATTGAATATATTTTAACATTGAACTAACTACTAAAAATTTTTTGACTTTGTTGTTATATATTATTTTGACAATGAATTGTACTTTTTTTGACTAGATATTTTCATATTAAATCCTTTATTACTTAACATGTATTTTAATGTATTACTAACATGTATTATTATTATTAACATGTATTAATGACTGTTTCTTTCTTTTCTCACATATAATTTGATTTATATTATTTAATCGATATTAATTTTATATTATTGCCGATTATATAATGGAACCGGCTGTTGCCCGCGGCTTCGCTCGCGTTAAATTTGGGGCAAGATAGATCACTTTTCCCAAGTTTTTGGGTGTTATATATAAAGGTATCCAACATTCTTGTCTGTACTCATGTCAATGTACTTCATGATAACAACTAAGTAGATAGGCGTGGAGATGTAACGATCGCGGTGCTTGCGCTACGCATGTTATCGAGACAAATGATGAATTTATAATGAGGTTCTACCGCCTTCTCGCGTCCGGCAAGCGCCGCGCGCGACTCTATTTTGATTTTTAGGGTTATTTACCCCTTCTCACCCCCTAAGTGATAATAATAGGGGATCCCTTTTTCCCAATCAAGTGATAAGTTTTTGCGTTTAATATATAAAGGTATCCAACGTCCTTCTCTGTACTTCTGTCAATATGTACTTCATGATGATCAACTAAGTAATTAAGGCGTGAAGATGTGACGATCGCGGTACTTGCCCTACGCATGTTATCGAGACAAATGATCAATTTATAATGATGTTCTAGCGTCCGGGAACCGTCGCGCGCGACTCAGATTTTATTTTGTTTTTAGGGTTATTTACCCTTTCTCACCCCCTAAGTGGTAATTTTTTGAAAACTATTAAACATGCATTTGCTTATTGGTTTAATAATATTTAAACGCATTTTCGCCCCATTAGGGGTTGAATTAAAATAAATACGAAACACGTATTTGCCTAGATGTTTATTAGAGTATTCCTACCAATTCTATCTAATATCGTTTCTCCATGCAAATTTTAAACCCCTTTTCACGTCTTTAGGGGTTGAATTGTGAAAAAACCACAAAAGACGTATTTGATTATTTGTTTATTAGAGTAATCCTACAAATTCAAAAAATAAAAAGTCCATTTAATATCCTTTCTCCATACAAACTTTAAACCCCCTTTTTACACCTTTAGGGGTGGAATTGCAAAAAAATACGAAACACATATTTGCTTAGATGTTTATTAGATTAATCCTACAAAGTTCATCTAATATCGTTTTTCCATACAAACTTTGAAACCCCTTTCCACCCCTTTAGGGGTTGAATTTTTAAAAAACACGAAAGACCTATTTGCTTATTTGTTTATTAGAGTAATCTTACAAAGTTTCAAAATCGTGCACAGTTTTGAATTAAAAAGTCCATCTAATGTCGTTTATCCAAACAAATTTTGAAACACTGTTTCACCCCTTTAGGGGTTGAATGTTGAAAAAACATAAAACACCTATTTGCTTATTAGTTTATTAGAAAAACCTTACAAAGTTTTGAATTCAAAAGTCAATCTAATATCGTTTATCAAAAAAATTTATACACCGTTTCACCCCTTTAGGGCTTGAATATCGATAAAACATAAAACACTTGTTTGCCTATTTGTTTTTTAGAGCAACCTTACACAGTTTCGAATTAAAACGTCCATCTATATCGTTTCTCCATACAAATTGTATAACCCCTTTTCACCCCTTTAGGGCTTGAATTTTGAAAAACCACGAAAGACGTATATTCTTATTTTTTTATTACAGTAATCCTTCAAAGTTTCAAAATAAAAAGCAAATCTAATATTGTTTATTCAAACAAAGTTTAAAACCCTGTTTCACCCCATTAGTGGTAGAATTTAAAAAAAAAACATGAAACACCTATTTTCTTATTTGTTTAATAGAGTAATCTTCCAAATTTTTAAATTAAAAAGACCATGTATATCGTTTCTACATACAAATTGTATAACCCCTTTCCACCCCTTTAGGAGTTGAATTTTGGAAAATCCACGAAAAAAGCATCATCTTATTTTTTATTAGAGTAATCCTACAGAAATTCGAAATAAAAAGCACATCTAATATTGTTTATTCATACAAATTTTGATACCCCGTTTCACCCCTTTAGGGGTTGAATTTTGAAAAAACATGATACACCTATTTTCTTATTTGTTTATTAGAGTAATCTTACAAAGTTTCGAATTAAAAACTATATCTCTATCGTTTCTCCATACAAATTTCGAAACCCCTTTTCACCCCTTTAGGGGTTGAATTTTGACAAAATATGAAACACGTATTTTCTTATTTATTTATTAGAGTAATCTTACGAAGTTTTGAAATAAAAAGTCCATCTAAAATCGTTTATCCACACAAACTTTAAAACCCCGTTTGACCCCTTTAGGGGCGGAAATTTGAAAAACCATAAAACACCTATATGTTTATTTGTTTATAAGAATAATCTTACAAAGTTTTGAATTAAAAAGTCCATCTATATAGTTCCTTCATACAAATTCTAGCCCCTTTTTCCCCTTTTCAGCCCTTTAGGGGTTGAATTTTGAAAAACCACGAAAGACGTATTTTCTTACTTTTTTATTAGAGTAATTCTTCGAAGTTTCGAAATAAAAAGCTCGTCTAATATTGTTTATTCATACAAAGTTTGGAACCCTGTTTCACCCCTTTAGGGGTAGAATTTTAAAAAAACATGAAACATCTATTTTCTCATTTGTTTATGTATGTATGTATCTTACAAAGTTTCGAATTACAAAGACCATCTATATCGTTTCTCTATACAAATTTTATAACCCCTTTCCACCCCTTTAGCGGTTGAATTCTGGAAAAACCACGAAAGAAGCATTTTGTTTTTTTTTATTATAGTAATCCTACAGGAATTCGAAATAAAAAGTACATCTAATATTGTTTATTCATACAAATTCATACAATTTTAAAAAAAAACATGAAACACCTGTTTTCTTATTTGTTTATTAGAGTAATCTTACAAAGTTTCGAAATAAAAAGTACATCTATATCATTTCTCCATAAAAAAAATCGAAACCCTTTTTCACCCCTTTAGGGGTTGAATGTTCAAAAAATATGAAACACGTGTTTCCTTTTTTATTTATTAGAGTTATCTTACAAATTTTCGGAATAAAAAGTCCATCTAAAATCGTTTATCCATTCAAACTTTTTAACCCCCCCCCCCCCCCCCCCCCCGTTTTACCCCTTTAGAGGCGAAATTTTGAAAAACCATGAAACATCTATTTGTTTATTTGTTTATAAGAGTAATCTTAAAAAAAATCGAATTTAAAAGTACATCTATTACGATTTTCCATACAAACTTTGGAACCCCTTTAGGGGTTGAATTTCGAAAAATCCGCCCTTAGTGCTGGGCGTTGATGAGTCAGTCAGTGAATGAATGAATGAATCGGAACTTCTCTTTTTATATATGAGATTGCATTTTATTTATTATATTATCTTTTAATATTTTTTAATATTATTTTTTTTTACTTTTTTTTTGAAGACGACATTTTAGGGCAATTTAGTGTTATTAGCTTTTTACTAAAACGTGTACATCTGTAAGCAATCAAGCAATCATGCAAACTTGATTGTAATATTAGAGTCCTGTCCACCCTAGAACGGGCTGGTCCCAGTTGGGTGACAGAATCAAATAAGCTAAAGGTTAAGGGTTTGCCATTAGGTTCCTGTTATTTTTGTAAGCAAATCAATGTTTTATAGTAATTAATTCTCAAATAAATAAATAAATAAAATAAAATAAATTAACCATTGGATATAAACAAATTCAATGAACTATATTCCTACACATGTTATCATGGACCACTTAGTTTTTCTAGTTCAGTAATGCTACAGATCCTTTTCAACGGGCAGTATTGGAATAGGTTTATTTGGGGCGATAGCCGGTAGTGATGTTTCCTCTTTTCATTCATTTGGTTGCACAGAACTGAGGTAAAAGACAGACATTTTAATTTAAAAAATATAGTGGAGAAGTATTTGCGATGATTCTTATTCTTATTATTTTTATTGACCAAGTTCTTGAAGAAATTATGTCATGAATCCCTGATAGATAATCAATAAATATTATATCGGAATATTTATGATTATGTTAATACCACTGTGCGCCTAAAGTCTCAACGCGGTTAAATTATAGCTGCGCTCTTAGGTGTTCTCATCCACGTTTTTCAGTTGATTCTTTACAAGGCGCGGCGAAGTCACATTATTACGATCACGCGACACGTTTTGACGATAAGGTGACATTGCCACTTTCAACTGACGAAATTGCGAGTGATTCATAGGCCTTCCGATTATTGTAAACTTAACTCGTAAATGTTTATTGATATAATTAAAATGATTTTAAAAGAGAAATATTCTCTTTTAATGTTAATTCATAATAAGTAAGGTATACTTCATTTTACTTTCCTGGCCCAAGGGAAAGTAAAAATACTCAGGATATATACAGTGAACGAAAGCGCATTCGCTATCGGGGTGGGGGCGGGGTTCAGATTAAAGAGGCCTAGGCTACATGCCGGGATAGTATAAAGGTGACACAACCGATTTTTTTACCACGCTGTCGGTACCTTTTGAGGATAATTTAGATAACAGATAACATACTCGTACGATATCGATACAACAACATTTCACCTAATAACACAATGCTACTTACTAAATAAAATTAATCTCCGTGTTCCTTCCAAGCTCAATAGATTTAACCCTGCTCTTCATGTTCCTCATGCTGGTACCAACTATAGGCAAAATGCATTTCTGTGGCGAACAAGTGACAATTTCAATGATTTCATTAAACGCTATGACTTTGATCTATTCTGTACGAGTATTAACTCAGCTAGGCAGCAGCTGAACAGTGAATTCTTTAGCATTAATTGTTGAATAATTGTTGATGTATTTTTAATCGATAGCTTTAATTGAAAGGTCACATATGTTTCTACGACGTTACTTAAACGTGAAAACCCTTAATTGACTCTCTGTTATCCTACTCCTATTTTTGTTAAATTATAATTAGCTTTTGGTTTTCCTAAAAATAAATCAATAAACAGATGACTTTCTTAAATTGATAAGTATAAAGAATGAAACTGATTAGGTGGGAATCCGCAGAGCGTGAACTTCCCGTCGCATAGGTACGGCCTCGCAGAGATTCATGTTAAACACCCCAGAAACTCTCACCCTCCGCTCGGCCACCCACCCCCACGCCGGCGTTCGTCTATAAGAGGCGGCCGCGCCGTCGCTCCCCCATCAGTTTACTCTCGAGCCTTGGCGAGCGCTGTGCCCCGCAAAGCACTGCAGCACCGACAACTCACCGATCGTTTCGAAGTGTTTCAAGTAGTGCATCCGCAGAAGCGCGAGTAGCAAGCTCGTGCAAATCGTTAGCGAAGACGTATCAGACCGTCAAACTGCCGGCTATCGTGGTCTACCCCCCGGGGATGGAGAACAACTGCGTTGGAATTCTGCCGCCGCAGAGGCAGTCGCCATCGCCGCAACGCGCCAGCAGGATCCTCAAAGCCATCAGCAGGAAGCTGGCGAGGCGACCCGCCGACGAGATCTGCTCCGCGGATGACGACACCCGCAGCTCCGCCTCCAGCTCCTGCTCCACCGGCTCGGCGCCGGCGGCGCCGCAGTCGCCCATTTCGCCAGACGCTCACAGCGACGGCGACAGCGACTCTTCGGACAGAAGACGCCGCGGCCGCTCCACGACCGCCTCCTTCCGCAAAGTGTTCCAGAACTTAACCATCGCGACCAGGTCGCACTCGTGCTCCACCACGCGATCCCACAGTCCCGTCTCCGGCTCCAGAAGCTCCAAGAAGAGTCAGCAGCCGAAGAGGATCCTCCGCCAACCGGTCACGTACACGTACGTACGCGGCCTATCCGGCCTTCCCACCCAGAGGGTACCCCGCGCAAGGGTGGGACCCGACCACTTCATCACAGCGGGACTCAACCGATAAACCCACACGCGTATTACGCTCCAGGTGCTCTTTAGCCTAAATTCATTTTTTTAAGTAAAGCCACTCACGGTCAATATTCATTTCGATTGCACTAACTTTCGTGTACCTTAAATTATACCTGATTGTAACACTTATTATATCGTTGCGACGCATTTATGGCTGTAATTCTACATTACATACATTTATTAATTAAGAGTCAATTAAGTGTAACGCAAAACACCTAGGCGAGTGTGGTTTTATATTTTGTTCGGACCAAGGCATTCTTATGAAATTACGAAAGTTGGCTGTAAAATATGTAGGTATGTGTGTTTGGCGCGTCTTTTCATTTAACGAAAATACCACACGTCTGCTAGTATGTACTGAACTGATCGTTTAACTAGCGCTAGGAATTTATTACATCTATAAGTCATTGAAATTGTATCAGTAAATATAAAATGATTTTATAAGACTGTAACGTTAGTTCTTTAAAAATGTAGAGTTTTTACTGAGAAACGCGGTGATGGAATTTGACCCCGGTAATATTAAAATTTTGCACCGAACACTGGCAATTAAAATCTTGAGAGTGTATAAAAATATATATTATAGTGCCTTTCACATAACATTAAACTATGGTGTTCATTTCGATTCGTATCCACTCACTCAGAATATTTTAATTCTTTCATATCAAAAAAATGTTTTGCTTAAAAATATATCTAAAAATAGATTAATTATAATATTCGTATACTGAAAGAGGTAGAGATTGTTTGCTCACTATTGTATACACCAACAATTGATTCCTGTTTATAAATTATGGTTATAAATATATTTGTTTTATGTCTTATGTCTATGTGCATTTATGAAAATATTGAATATACATAAAATAAAACCATAGAACAATATAAATGAAAAATGAGTATTTTATTATTATTCGCCTTATTATCTGTCTCCTTTTCCTTTCCGGGTTGATAACCCTTAATTTGGCAACCTAACGCCACAACATTCGAAATCTTCACCCCTCTTGCTATAAATAAAACATAACCGTAAATTTTATCCCGAGGGCTGCAATTACTATTTTATTGCTGTCTATAAATAGAAATGAGTATATTGGCCAAAGTGACGCTAGCTTAAGCCGTCTACAATGTCAAATGACCTGCAGTATCAAAAATACGAGCTGTTAATTTTCTTTTTTTTTTTGACTGTCCGGGAAGTAAGACAAAAGTCTGATATAAAAAAAACTGGCTTTATAGTCTCATTTAATCAAAGTTTTTCAGAAGGGTTTCCATTTTTAGGATTCCGTACCAAGATATACAAACCGAACAGTGCATCTATTGTTCAATTCAATTCAATTTAATTTTCTAAAATCTTTACAGATTGTTGAAACTTACTCTATATATGAAAATACTTCAAGGTTAACAAAGTACACTGCTCGTTAAGAAACAATAAAAAGATAAACAACAATAATAATAATATAGTAAAATTATAGCATTCGGTTTTACAGATTTCCAGTTTCCAAGTTCACGCCAGCCTGCAACGAACGAAAATAAATTTTCTATACTAAATTTCCTAGCAATGATCTAAAAATTAGTAGTAAACAATATTCCGTTAATAATCGATTTCGCTGTCCATCTATTGTATATCGCCGTAGATTATTTCAGCCAGTTTTAAAGCTATCGACATCGACATTTGGCACAGTAATAACCTAGCTTCAACCCACTTTGCCACATATACTAAACGATTGCTTATTAGTAGCATATTAGTAGCTTATCAATAACGATAGATTAGTAGCCCTTCCTTCTATAGCAGCTAAGCGTAAATATGTAGCTGAAAAATTGAATGAAGAGTGTTGAATTTACAAACATATGTTATTCAATAATTACTTTTTTTTGTAAAATACCTCATTTACTTTGTTTCGTTCTAGCAAAAAAGTTGTTTATATTATTTATGTAGATAAAATATATACAAAATATTACCAATTATAAACCTATATCAACTATTAATAGTAAAAGTAACTGCATATTACCGAGTGAGTATTTTAATCTTATCCCGAAAGTAAAGCGTGTGAATAAGTTTAGGGATGAAAAAGTAAGATTCAATAAGTGAGATAGAGATAGACGATTAGTGTGCGTATGTCACGTAAAACTTTGGGCCTGAACCGACGGCATTCTTTTGTTTAACGTTGGGGTTGTCTAAACAAGTTTATGGATAAAGAGACACAGTAAATAAGTCAGACAGAGATTGATACTCAGTGTGTCGGACGGAGGCAGGTAAGGCAGGTTTTCATGTGATTTTGTATTTACTTTCTGGCTGTGATACTGGACTTGATTGGTTTTTGCTTTACTATTGGTTTTTTTCAACTATTGCTTTAAATAACGACTTGTAATAAAGTCTATTATTTCATAATAAACCCAATTTATAAAGATTAAATAGCAGTTTACTTTTTTAAAAATCATCCATATATACAAAATTTCAGATGTGTATAATTCCAATACGACATGGATTAAGGAGTTGAGATTTAATATTATTACTTCTTTACACAAGCACCATTAATTACTTTAAGTCCCTAGTTGTTACACGGATACATCTTTTAGGCAAAAACCCATTTCCTTTATATTAGTTATCAAGAAAACCACCGCTATTAAGAACAAAAACATCGATGTTGTGCGCCGTATGATCGAAACATAAAGACTTGCCATTATATTCGACCATCCTTAGGCATAGGTATGAGTCAGGTACAATCTATCTTCCACAAACATTTGGCCCTTAGAAAGCTATGCTTGCGGTGGATACCACCTAATTTGACTGAGTCTCAAAAAAACGGGAATTTGGTGCGAAAGATTAGTAATATAGTTGACGACACATTCATTTACAGCTACGACCCCGAAACAAAGCAGTAATCGACTATTTAGGTCTTTCAAGATGAGTCGAACCCAAAAAAAGTGGCGCGCGTGCAAAATGCATCGAAGCAGATGACCGCTTTTTTTCAGGAAACTGAACACGTGGCTACTATTGTTTTCGAGAATCATCGCCCCTCGAAAGCTGATTGGTGCACGATTATTTTCTTGCTGGAAGTTATTGAAGAACTGTAAAAGCAACTGTAAACAATGTCATCTTGAACTATGGCATTGCCGGCACTATACAGACAAACGAATTTTTGAAGGCGGAAAACGTAAAACTCATCAGCCATCCTCCATACAGTCCCGACTTAGCCCTATTTGACTTCTTTGCTTCTTACAAAATAAGAACCAATTACGCGATCAAAGTTTTTCATCGCCAGAAAAAGCATATTAACAAGTAAATACGAGGATATATTAAAAGTAATAAAAAACACGACTTACGTTACAAAAAGTGAACTCCTGTATTTATAATTATGTTTTTTCTTTTTTTAATGAAATATTTGTGGTTTATATAATCAATATATTATATAATCCATATAGATACATATTTTCTTATGTTTATATTTTCTTATATTATATTTTCGGAATGTACTCAATCAGACCTTTCATTTGACACAAAACACGATATATTTATGTTAATTTTAGAGATTTGGACGTTTAAACAACTATTTACTTGATATTTGGACGATTAGGGCACCCTATGATACTCGGAAGGATATAATGATTCTAACAATACCTACCACATACATACATAAGTTATGGTGGAATACTGAAACGGAAAATAAGCATGCATAAATACACCCTGAACACCTTTCACTTCTTTTATGTTGGGCAGTCGTGTAAAAACATGTTTCAGATGTCACCACGGCGAAGTGTAATAAATGGTATAAAAATATGTTTATACGCATTAAAAAGTGTATGCACGCTCACGGAGAATATTTTAAGAAACAATAAATAGCTTTTTGGCTATTCATGGTGATGTATTCTTATTCATTCCGGAAACTTTCAGTGTGGAAAATTAGAAGAAAAAGATACTTGTGAAATCGATTCTTTGATCAATCCTTAAATTCGTTTGGATTTTTGAATAAAATGAATGGATTCAATGAATCGATCAACCTCTAAGAATCGATTGAAAAATCGATTTTCGAAAGATCTATTCGAGATCGCCACAGATCTATTAGAGATAAACACAGATGATGAGCTTTTTAAAAATTTAAGCATAGTCGCAAATTTAAGCATATTACCATAAATGAACGTCAGGCTAGTCATTCAGCTAAGTCACTCAACACATTTAAATAACCCGTCGATTGAAAAGTAAATGATGACAATTTGAAGGCTTAAATATCGTTAAAACTTGCGGTAAGCTTTCAAATTTCAGGGTTGTTATAATATGATAATACCGCCTGACCTCAAATTTTGAACCTGCAAGGTAAAGGTCAATCGTTCTTTATTCAATTATAACTTGAACAAATATTAAAATTTGTGGGATTCGGATACGGTCATTTTCTTTGTTTCGGAAAGAGCGGACGGACGCAAATGTTTGCCATCAAAATAATGAGTACAAAAGAGCGATGGTAACGTTTTATGTGGTATTTTCAATAGAGCTTAAAATAATGAATTAAATTTGTTTATACTTCGTGGTTGTTTGTTTTGGACGAGTTTATATTACATTAAATTACGATTCAACGTCATAAATGTACATTGTGCAAATGTAATATATAGTTTTTAGTAGGTATACCCAAACCAGGGAAGTAGTAGAAAAAGTAAGCGGAGTTGGGGGAGTATGTTTCCAGCCCTTAATATCACCTGGATCTATAAGATCTTTTGTAACTACCCACTTTGTGGTTGGGTCAGTGGTCAGCTAGTAGCCAGGTACTACTTGCCGGTCCAAGCAGATCACTGACCTTCAAGTTGGGCAGATCGCTGGGTTCGAGAAAGGCTCGTCCGAGTAAACTGTGTCTTTTTGCGTCGAGGCCTGGGCAGCGACCAACGATGTGTATTCAGGTTCTTCGCCACATATTCGGCAGTCCTTGCTCTCGGTTAAGCCAAGGTCGAATAGATGTGCTCTAAGGGTCGTGTGTCCGGTGAGGAGACCGATAGTGGTTGTAAGGTTCTTCTTGCTCATCTCAAGTAGGGTTTTCTTTTGAAGTGGTTGGTCCATCATGGCTTTTGCCAAACCAGGGAAACCTACTAAGACATTTCTACACGCCTTATATAATAATGTTCAAGCTGAACCAGAAACTAAAAGAATATACAAAAATGGCGATTTAAATATCAAAAATTTGCTAATTTTAAATCTGCTTGAGAAATAACAAACAGAACAATAAGAGAAAAGGACATACACATATATTCAGACTTCTAGCGATCAGTACTTCTAGCACTCAACTTCCACAGGCTGACATCCAAATTAATCAAGGAATGCCATGGGATAATGAAAAAAAATATCAAAGAAAAACATTTGGCGTGGATGAAGGGACCCACTGGGGTGACAGGCAAGAAGGAAACGGATGGACTTGCACAGCAGGGATTGCTGATTGATAATTTTTAATCAGGAATATTAACCTCGTTTATTGGGATATTTTTTCATCACAGTTTAAATCAACTACAGCATTGCATTAAGGTACAATAAATATTTTTCAAAAAGTCAATCGCTCCCATTACCCCATAAATGCGAGTAATGAAGAAATGGGAGCCATCATTTTTACTTCTTCCTAAAAACAAAGCTAAACATATTTAAAACTCAAATTATAGTTTTTAATACAAAAAACTATTTTTATTACAAATAAAAAAATAACTATTCAAACAAAACAAAGAAATAAAGATCAAATTATTAAAGGAAAACAAACTTTAAGAATCCAATCAAAAAGCACAAATATAAGAAGCTGGACTATCGCTGTCGGACATTCTTTATGGCCCCAGTTTTCGCAACTTCTGCATCGGTACCACATCCCCGACTCTTTCCCGTGTCTAAACAAATGAAAGAACCATGTGGGTTCCCATTACCCGCTGACCACCATTTTGAAAAGTAACACAAATATCTTATTCGACTTTCACAATTTCACGAATGGCACTTGAAAGAAGACTAATCCAGGCATGAAATAAGCTCAATATAATACAATAAGAATACAATGTCATGCTTACCTGGACGCTGGCAATTGGCAGTTTATTTTAAGCGCAGAGCGAAAAATACACAATCGTCCCTCGTGACTCAATAAACGCAGGGCGCTAACGACTCGTGCGCGTTGGCGAACTTTTTCAGTGGTTGACGTAAACGGCCGAGTGCTTAAGGTGACCCGAATGTGTTCCGTCCAATCGTCATCGCTCCTATTACCCGCCCGCTCTCATTACCCCGTACTCCCCTACTATAAGTATCCATAATTTGTAGTTCCATTACATAATTAGGGATTCTCAGAAAAATTAAATTACTGTTATTAATGTAACAATAATATAACACCGCCTGACACGTCAAGAGCGGTAAATCCGTCAAACGGACACGAAAATGATGTGTTATAATGTAATGTATGGACGGTGACCAACGGTGTAATATTGGTGGGGTTAAGCCACAGTGGCCCTAAAAATAGGGCTATGTGCGGGTAGCCGTGAGATCGGCTTTCCCCCATAACATCAACAGTATTGCTAATTTTCAGAAAGGCAGAATTACAAGAGGCAGCAAGCAAGATGAATCAATAACATATGCAGAATTTCTGGCTGCCAGTAGACGAGAAGATCCTAGCGACATAAGTAGCCAAATATGTGGGCTGAAAAATACGAAGAAGAAGAAGATTAAATATTTAGCCTAAAAGTAAGAATTGGACGCAATTTTCCGTTTATATTTAGAAGTGGAAACATTCCTCAAACTATCGAAGCAATAAGTCATAATCACCAAAGGATCTAATTTTAAACTAAGCCTAAAGGGATACAAAGTTTCCTGATATGCGCTCGACAGCGTCATCGCTGCAGTGGCGGCGATCTACCCACGGTTCTGCTTTGAAAGTTCTATTTTCAATATTAAGTACTATGTACTTATACTACTTTACTAAGGTACAATATTGACGGTGTTAAATATAATAACTTATGAAAATAGATTTTTTCTGGATGGCTAGAAAATATGCCTTTTTCATCATCTGATTTCCTTTTTACTTTCCCGGCCAACCCACGGCTATGAAAAGTATTTTGAACGGCCAAAAAAATGTTTATGAAATGTAAACGAAAATATCTTATTCCCCCCCTTCCCCCTCCACCCGAGAGGATAAGGACCATTTCCAGTCTGTGTTTCTGTCTCTCTGTGTGTATATTACTTCACTGTAGCGCTCAAACGCTTCATCCGATTGAGCTGAATGTGGTATACAGGCATCATTCGATCATGGCAAGAGTTGAAAAGATTTTGGTAGAAATCGGTTCATCAGGGGGCGCGCTAGTTCATCCCCCCCCCCCCCTTGACATGTTTAAAACCATTTCCAGATTAAAGTCTGTCTGTGGGTCTGTGTGCTGTGTTACTCTGTGTGTTTGTCTGTGTGTGTGTATTTCTCCACGATTCATCTGATTGAGCTAAAATTTGGCATGCATGCATCATTTGATCATGGCAAGAGTTGAAAACATTAAGGTTGGAATCGGTTTACCAGCGGCGGCGCGCTAGTCGTACTTCAATCTCGAAATATTGGACTTAGAGATTTGAATTTCTGTACACAGATGCGTCGTTGGGCCGAAACCATGTTGTGAAATTTTGGTTGGTATATTTATTTTATTTATTTATTTATTTATTTGCAGCTGTTATAAAAAACATATACAAAAAAAAAACAAGAACACACAGATTAAAAATGAAAACTGTAAATAGACAAAGACTATGAAATAAAGCTACAACGCTGCAAATTAGGGGTATCCTCAGGATATCTCTTATCCTGGTTTTCAGGACACACCTATTAATTATTGGTACATATATGATTTTAAAATAAAATAACCAAATCAAATAAATGTTAAAATAAAAAATCCAAATAATCATAATCAAATAAATACACAAATCGAAATAATCAAAATCAAGGTACTTAACATCAAATGATATTAAAAGAAAATAACGTAATTACATAAATTTAATAATCTACATATAATAAATCATATTTATAAAAGCGACACAAATAATGTTTAAATTCCTCCGTATTTAAGAAAATACTACATCTCATTGAAAAGTAGTCATTTTAATACCACGGAAATACTACAAATATAGTACATTTGATATTATAATCACTTAATTAAAGAGTAGTGGGCGCTGCGAACTCTAGCGGAAGAAAATGACGGTAAACATCCCCAATATAATTTTTTGTATCAGGAAAAACCAGAATAATGTGAAAGAAGTAGCATCCAATCCCGTTTCTCATTAGCCTGATAACAATAGCATCTTAGCAATATTTTCCCTGCGCAAATAAAATGGCTCTTCGTGCGCTGATCAGTCGTTTTAACGCAGAGAAAAATTGCGTTGCTCTTTTTACGGAAGCTAATTAGCGCTCGGCTATTTTTAAACACGGTTTTTTTAAACTCTCATTAGTTAATATCTCGTTAAACTCTATCATTATACCTTATGTATAGAATATTGAATATAGTCTTTAGAGGTAGGCGGACCGATGTACGAAATTTTATCGGTCGTGATTATTTATTATATACTTATTATTTATTATTTATTATGCACTATATACTTCTGACATAGCTGCAAATTTTGAAAACTGTCGCTATCATCTATATGCCGACGACACTCAATTAATGCATCCCATAGATACGAATTGTCCATTTTCAGCAGACAGCCTAATCAATGCCGATCTTGGAAGGTTATCCGCTTGGTCCAATAAACATGGCTTACAAATGAACCCTTCGAAGTCATGTTTTATGATTATTGGGTCGAAACAAGGCAGGACTAAAATTGCCAACTATGGCTCTCTTCCTATAATGGTGGACAGTTTGCCAATACCACTGGTCACTACGGCTAAAAATCTGGGTATTCTATTTGATGGAAAATTACGGTTTGAGGAACATGTCAGCAAAGGCGTTGGGTGGGGTTTCTCACGTCTAAAGGCCTTATACAGATTTGGGAGTACCTCAGCGTCAGAATCAGAATACTACTTGTAAATGCCCTTATATTGTCTATAATGGACTATGGCGACTGTGTGTATGGCCCCTGTCTATATAGGAAGACTGAGCGGAGACTTCAGAGACTGCAAAATGCCTGCGTAAGATTTTGCTTTAGGATTCCTCCACGTCATCATTTGTCACCATTCATTGCGAAAGCTTCCATGTTGAATATAAGTAAAAGAAGGCAGCTCCATCTTGCGACCCTTGTACTCAAGGTAGTACGCAATAAACAGCCGCGATATCTTTACTCGATTATGACGTGGTCCCGTAACCGGCATGTCCATTCAAAACGGGCACGTGAACGACTTGCTATAATACCCAAGCAAAAAATACGTGTGGTACTCTGGGACTGCCACGGTAAAGCTATTGCATAGCATTTTTAACAACTTATGCAATTATAATTATTTATTTATTTTATTTTTTCTGATATCAGATAACTGCGCTCTATCGGAAAACGTTGAAATTATTCCGAATCATTTGCGGCTGCGGAAGCAAATGATTCGGAATAATTTAAACGTCTTTCGATAGAGCGCCGCGCACTAATTTTTTATTCAATAAAGCAAAAAAACAAATTATTCGAAAAAATTCGTAGATAAAAAGATAGATAATTAAATTATCTTTAAAATGGTGCAGGTTTCATAATAATACGCCAGATAGTATTTGCGTAGTAGTCGTTTTTGTGTTCGGTTAGACCTAATTTCACAAATTAATTACACTATGTTATATAAACAAAATCTAAAATATTCAAAGCTAAGAATATTAGAAAAATGTTCTAGTTTAACATATATTTTTTTCGAATCGTAAGCAGTACTCGTTTAAACGTGATTATCAGTTTAAAATCATTAATTTTCGTTAAGAAATTTCTTCATTCGGTCGCCGCGCTGGCCTAGGCCCGCGATAAAAGCTATGCAATAGCTTAAAAAACTATATAATTAAGATTACCTGCAGTATTGTTTTCAAAATACTTTCATGTTTACTGGTCGACATTTTCAAGTCTCTTTTCCACCACAGTCTGTCGCAAATAATACAAGAATGACCAAATAAATTACTCGTAAAGTCTTTATAAAAATCAATATGACTTGTACTGTGTTTATGATAATTTGTGTAAACTGGAATAGTACCATCAACAATAAAATCCATAATTTTTTCACCAATTCGATTTTCTCTATCAATCTCAATTTCATTTTCATGATTGTTATGGTTATCTTCGGTAGGATCTTCATTATAATTGTCACGCAATAGTTGAATATTGGCATCAACATGGGCTTTATTTTGGGTAGCGTCTTGTATTGTCTCCAATAAATCTGATACTTCATAAAAAGGTGTGAAATGTTGGTCACGAAGATGAAGATGAATCCAGTTTTGTGTATCATTCGCTTTAAAATGACAAAAGATAGTGTCTTGATGCGTTGTAGTTAAGTTGTAAAAACAATAATGTACACAAACATTTTGATTGTACATTTTTGAAAATAAGTACAAACAATCCAAATCTCCGTAATCATTCGTGCTTGATAGAATTTTATATGCTTCTTGCGGATTGTGGCAGCAGTTTAAATAGGGTGAATCGCGTAACTGATTTCTCAATTCACAAGTCTCAATTTGAAGTTGCAAAACACTTATGAGCGAGTGGAATAGACAATTACCATCGCCAGGAATTCCTGTGTTCCTGTATAGAATAACTTCGGGAGTAATGCATTCATTACGCTTTTCATAAATTTGAAGTTGTTGGCTGTGAAATTGATTTTCTTGTAGCGTTTTTCATAGTTTCATTTTCTATATTTTCAACAGCTCTACATTGCACGACATTCTCTTCATTACTGTCCAATTTTTGTCTTTTCCTGTGAAAAAGAAGTAGAATGTCAAGTTCGAAATTCAAAGCACAAAACAAAATTTCGAAATTTTAATTCGAATTCCGATACCTATTATCGAAATTTAATCGAAATTCCGAATTTCAAATGTCAAAATGTCAAGTTCGAAATTTGAAGTAGAATGAATATTAAGTTCGAAATTTGAAGTAGAATGTCCAGTTCGAAATTCGAAGTAAAATGTCAAGTTCGAAATTCGACGTAGAATTTCAACTTCGAAATTCGAAGTAAAATATCAAGTTCGAAATTCGAAGTAAAATGTCAAGTTCGAAATTCAACGTAGAATTTCAAGTTCGAAATTCGAAGTAGAATGTCAAGTTCGAAATTCGAAGTAAATATCAAGTTCGAAATTCGAAGTAAAATGTCAAGTTCAAAATTCGACGTAGAATTTCAAGTTCGAAATTCGAAGTAGAATATCAAGTTCGAAATTCGAAGTAGAATGTCAAGTTCAAAATTCGAAGCACAATTTCAAGTTTGAAATTCGAAGTACAATTTCAAGTTCGAAATAGCATTCCAAGTTCGAAATTAGAAGTAGTAGAAATTAGAAAAGAAAAGGTTTAAAAACTGACAAATTTAAAAAAAAGACTGTCTACCTACAGCGTTACAGTCAGTCAGTGAGTCAGATATGCGCCTAACTATGTTATAAGTAGAATTATTATGATTACTATTAGATTTTTGGCTAAAAACCACAAAATGATCTTATTGCCACAAATATGTACAACCCCCTCCAACCAAAGTATAATTTACGTCATACTACGAAAATCACGAATGAAATTTTGTCGCTTTATGAATGAATTTAGCAAATCGACGGTTCAACTTATACTTATGTGTAGGTACTTTTACCCGTAGGTTTCATATTGAAATCGACCCTAAATCGATTTTCAAAATCAATATTCAAGTTTGATCTGTAATCACGTCAGTTTATGAAATAAATGACGTATTTTATTTTATAACTGTTAATTAGTTAACTTGTTGCACGAAGCCTATTCGTCTAGTCACATGTGACGTCAGGCAAGGAACGTCAGAGCAGAGAAATGGTAATAATATACACGTAATAATACACGTTACTTACCTTAATAATCTATTTTTCTCCAGTATACGGCGTTTATGTTGTAAAAATTTTGATTTCCTGGCCATTTTGTTTTTTTAATAACGTAATTTATTTCGTCTTCTTTCGGAACACAATGTCAGAATCCTACCGTAACAGTGCGGTCAATGATCGCCGCGGTCATACTGTATTAATTCAATTTATTTCTGATATCAGATAACTGCCCTCTATCGGTAAACGTTGAAATTATTCCGAATCATATGGGGCTGGGGAATCAAATGATTCGGAATAATTCCGATAGAGCGCCGCGCACGAATGTTATTCAATAAAGCAACAAAACTGGATATTATTCTTTTATTGTTGACTATTCGAAAAAAATCGTAGATAAAAAGATAGATAATTAAATTATCTTTAAAATGGTGCAGGTTTCATAATAATACGCCAGATAGTCTTTGCGTAGTAGTCGTTTTTGTGTTCGGTTAGACCTAATTTCACAAATTAATTACACTATGTAATATAAACAAAATATAAAATATTCAAGGCTAGGAATATTAGTAAAATGTTCTTGTTTAACATATATTTTTTCCGAATCGTAAGCAGTACTCGTTTAGACGTAATTATCAGTTTAAAATCATTAATTTTCGTTAAGAAATTTCTTCATTCGGTCGCCGCGCTGGGCTAGGCCCGCGATAAAAGCTATGCAATAGCTTAAAACTACACATTTCCAGTGCAGCTTTTCGTATTATTCTGCGGTTGTATGGAATCGGTTGGGAATGGCTTTGCTATCGAAATCAATTGCAGTATTTAAGGACCACTTTAAAAGTTTATTATTAAAGGAAGAAATTTAGATGTCATAATTTGATTTTATTTTAAAATAACTATCTGCTGATTGGATTATTACTAATGTCTTCGTTTATTTATTAATTTGTAACGTGATTATTTAATGTTAAATATTTTGATTTTGATTATTTTTGATTTATTATATGTAGATTTTTAAATATATGTAGGTAATTACGTTATTTTCTTTTAATATCATTTGATGTTAAATATTTTGATTTTGATTATTTCGATTTGTGTATTTATTTGATTATGATTATTTGGATTTTTTATTTTAAGATTTATTTGATTTGGTTATTTTATTTTAAAATCATATATGTACCAATAATTAATAGGTGTGTCCTGAAAACCAGGATAAGAGATATCCTGAGGTTACCCCTAATTTGCAGCGTTGTAGCTTTATTTCATAGTCTTTGTCTATTTACAGTTTTAATTTTTAATCTGTGTGTTCTTGTTTTTTTGTATATGTTTTTTATAACAACAGCTGCAAATAAATAAAATAAATAAATAAAATAAAATAATTATTTTTTTATTTATTTATAAATTATAATGGTTCAGAATGAGGTGATTAACGGGAGATTAAAAATATCACATTAACTTTCATGGGATATACGATAAATTGATATAAGCATACTACGCACTCCATCGCATCACCGCTATTCTCGAATAAAGGTAAGGACAGACTGAGTCCACGTTCGCAACGTATGTTACGCATTATGACATCTGGACTTTTACATTTACATGAAAACAGATGCCTTTGAAATATACTTATCATACGCAACGCTCTCACACACGTTCCACGCAACGTCGTTTGCGATCTCCAGATCGGCATGTGAAGGTGGAGAGGATGACAGCTTAAGCTGTCCCACGCGAAGGTATGTTCCCACTCGTGCGCTTTCGTCTTTATCTTACGTCTTCCTCTGACGCATGCCTTTAATGCCATAGAGCATGCAATATCGCATGCGCCAAAACTAGTTAAACGACAGCCCAGCCCATGCCCAGGGGCTGGGGAATCAAATGATTCGGAATAATTCCGATAGAGCGCCGCGCACGAATGTTATTCAATAAAGCAACAAAACTGGATATTATTCTTTTATTGTTGACTATTCGAAAAAAATCGTAGATAAAAAGATAGATAATTAAATTATCTTTAAAATGGTGCAGGTTTCATAATAATACGCCAGATAGTCTTTGCGTAGTAGTCGTTTTTGTGTTCGGTTAGACCTAATTTCACAAATTAATTACACTATGTAATATAAACAAAATATAAAATATTCAAGGCTAGGAATATTAGTAAAATGTTCTTGTTTAACATATATTTTTTCCGAATCGTAAGCAGTACTCGTTTAGACGTAATTATCAGTTTAAAATCATTAATTTTCGTTAAGAAATTTCTTCATTCGGTCGCCGCGCTGGGCTAGGCCCGCGATAAAAGCTATGCAATAGCTTAAAACTACACATTTCCAGTGCAGCTTTTCGTATTATTCTGCGGTTGTATGGAATCGGTTGGGAATGGCTTTGCTATCGAAATCAATTGCAGTATTTAAGGACCACTTTAAAAGTTTATTATTAAAGGAAGAAATTTAGATGTCATAATTTGATTTTATTTTAAAATAACTATCTGCTGATTGGATTATTACTAATGTCTTCGTTTATTTATTAATTTGTAACGTGATTATTTAATGTTAAATATTTTGATTTTGATTATTTTTGATTTATTATATGTAGATTTTTAAATATATGTAGGTAATTACGTTATTTTCTTTTAATATCATTTGATGTTAAATATTTTGATTTTGATTATTTCGATTTGTGTATTTATTTGATTATGATTATTTGGATTTTTTATTTTAAGATTTATTTGATTTGGTTATTTTATTTTAAAATCATATATGTACCAATAATTAATAGGTGTGTCCTGAAAACCAGGATAAGAGATATCCTGAGGTTACCCCTAATTTGCAGCGTTGTAGCTTTATTTCATAGTCTTTGTCTATTTACAGTTTTAATTTTTAATCTGTGTGTTCTTGTTTTTTTGTATATGTTTTTTATAACAACAGCTGCAAATAAATAAAATAAATAAATAAAATAAAATAATTATTTTTTTATTTATTTATAAATTATAATGGTTCAGAATGAGGTGATTAACGGGAGATTAAAAATATCACATTAACTTTCATGGGATATACGATAAATTGATATAAGCATACTACGCACTCCATCGCATCACCGCTATTCTCGAATAAAGGTAAGGACAGACTGAGTCCACGTTCGCAACGTATGTTACGCATTATGACATCTGGACTTTTACATTTACATGAAAACAGATGCCTTTGAAATATACTTATCATACGCAACGCTCTCACACACGTTCCACGCAACGTCGTTTGCGATCTCCAGATCGGCATGTGAAGGTGGAGAGGATGACAGCTTAAGCTGTCCCACGCGAAGGTATGTTCCCACTCGTGCGCTTTCGTCTTTATCTTACGTCTTCCTCTGACGCATGCCTTTAATGCCATAGAGCATGCAATATCGCATGCGTCAAAACTAGTTAAACGACAGCCCATGCCTCAGCGCACGCCGATCCAGCACCTTGTGGTAGGCGTGCGTCACTCAGTACATAATTTTTAAAAAAACTCTTTATTTCAAAATCAAAAAGGCGAGTTTATTGCCTTGCGGCAATGTCTATCAGCTAACCTATAGCTTAAGTTTATAATATAATTTGTTACTTTGGCTACACAAAAGAATACTAAAAATTAAAGTAATTAGAAAAAAAAGAAACAGACAGAAAACGAAAAAGAAAAAGATATAAAAAAAAGGAAAACAAATTAATAAAATTAAATAAAGACGCAGAGAAAAGGAAGGAGAGAAAGGAAGGAAAGGGAAGCGAAAAGGAGGGGGGTAGAGGAGGGTTGGCTAGTTTATGGTTTTAGGATTATATGCTCCTTGAGCCTGGCCTTGAACGAGGAAATGCTGGGGGCTGTTATAATATTATTCGGTAAAGCATTCCAGAGTCGTGCAGCTTCCACGGAGAAGGAGTACGAAAAAAAGTCGCTGCTATGACCAGGGATGGGTAACAGGTTATTGCCCTCTGATCTCAGGGGACGGCCGTGCTTGTTACACAAAACGGAAAATAAAGAAAAAACGTTTTATAGAACATTATCAAAATTGTCCTATATTATGGGGCCAGAATTATATTACATATTATAATACATTATAACAATAAAATAATTATGATACATAATAACAACAAAATAAAAAGGAACGACGCTTTGACTGCTCTGGGTCAAAAATACAACTTTAATTTGAATATAGGCAAAAACAAGATAAAAATCCTGCGGTCATACAAGGAACTTTAGTTATAACTACAAGCACACACTAGGTCATAGTAATCTACACCGGGTACTGTCAGTGATCGCAATTGAATAGGCGAAAGCGCATAAGTGTAGACGTATAACTGCATGCGTCTTGAGGCATTCAATAAAGCATGCGCTAGAGTTAGACGAGTGCCGGATTAGCCACGTAGCAAGAGTAGCAAATGCTATGGGCCCCGCGCATTGAGGGGCCCCGCGCACCCACGCCTACCTGAGCGTAAAATTATCGCTGCAGCCTGCAACAGGCCAATGGGAAAACGTTGGTATCAAAATCTACAGCGATTCTTAAAAAAATTATCACATTTCTAAAAGTGAGCGCTGGCCACACGACAAATTATGTATCGCACCACAAACACACGAAGTTGGCAACCTAGCGAAACTAACAGGGGAAGTACCGACAATCCCACGGAGCGGCGGCGAAGCCGTCCGTGATTTGCAATACAACTTTGACATTCGGCAGAAAAGTTTATTTGTAACAGTTCTGAGAGTTTAAAAAATTCATAAAAATAGAATATTTAGTCAAATAAATAGGAATCGATGCTTATTTTGATTCACCAATATCTCAACTTATCCTGAAATATTGCCCACATTTAACAACACACTTGATTATAAATCAATTGATTGTCTGAATGTAATAATTTCTCATCAGTTTTAATTGTATAAGTTTGACATAATTACGAGCGGAAGCCTACTCGCAATGAAATTTTTAGACTTTATAGAAAAATCATAAATCGATTCATCAATAATGTCACGGTATAACGCGCCCATGATTGTATTAGAGAAAATATACTAAATAAATTATTTAATAGTCGGGCTATATAAATATGTGTATCTGGGCTTTTTGTTGCTTATAAAAAGTTTTAACAATGTAGGTAATGTAGGTCTATTGTATGAGAATATTTAACAATATTACGAAGTGAATTGAAAGCATTGCTTAATAAGGCGAAAAATATTGGGTACTGTTTATTTACTTTTGTTAAGGTGCATTTCCTTTTTTGTAATTATTATGAGTAAAGTAGGAGTTTTGTATTGTATTTTATTTAGTATTCGTTAATAAAGATGCGCCGTACAATAATGGCTGATCTGTCGGTATGAATTATATAAAAAACGGTCTGATTTTACTTAGATTGTACTTTTTGTCCACATTGCAAAATTTCACAAAGTTTGTTGAAAAAGAAAATTGTACATATGTGTATATTTTTTAAACAACATTACCACTGTTGTAAATATATTTTATTTCTGTGTTTATATTGTCGAATATGATTGAAACTGTGATAGTTGAATAATTCCTCAATTTAATTTTTCTGCGGAGTTTTGGTCGTAGCTGTGGCGCCGAATTTGTTTATTTCTCTTTGTAAACATTTTTGGATTACACGGTACCCCCAAAAAATATATTTTATTACCTTGTTTTAGGAAGAAAAGGGATCTATCAAAAAGTCATATTTTATTTTACACCCTAAACTTAAGAACCTAAAGCAAACCAGGGGACTTTTGAGAGAATTTGCTACGGGCCCCGCGCTGGCTTAATCCGGCACTGAGTTAGACGCAAGATGAGAGTGACAACGCAAGATAAAGACGAACGCGCACGAGTGGGGACATACCTTTAAACCAGTGTGTTTCTAGAACTTACGTTCACAGCGCATCAGACACACATAGAACGTCGGTTCATGCACAAAAAAAGACATGCGAAAGGTACATAAATAATCGTTCTTCATCATAATCCAATTTCGGAATTAATTCATGATATTGTCCAATTTTTTCACTTTATCTATTTATCTCATGAACCCAATATCTTATTTTCTTTTTTTTGTGGCGCGGACATATTTATTTAAAAATAACAAACTAATCGTTCTGAAACTCACTCTCAGAATCATAAACAGATTGAATAGCGGTTGTCCATAATATTAGTGCACCTTCTTAGATATGACAGCTTCTGTTTCCATATATATGTTGAATACGTGGGCTCAGTCTGTACTTACCTTTACCTGCGCGTACGGCGCGAAAAGCTAGGCGCGGGCGTGTAGCCGACAGAGAGCCTTAGGGGGCTCCTAAGCGGGCCATACTTTTACGGCAATATGTGGCTTCAATATCAGCGATACGAATCCGGCCATCACTGCAAATATATAGCCCGTCCAGTCTCGGCAATATTTCTGGGCCATCATTTTGACATTGCAGTCACATATTGCATCGAAAATGTGGCCCGTTTAGAAGCCCCATTAGATGCGTGCCGGACATCTATATACCTAGAATATAGACACGTTCATAACTGGCTGTTTGCTATGCATAGGAGGTAGCGAATAGTTTCGTGAAGCTGAGGCCATAACGCACTGTTTTTGTGTGTCTTATAATTTGTTATAAAAAATAATCGTTTTCTTTTTGCAGTTAGAGTCGTATAGATTGTCAAGTAACACCGCCGGAAGATCGCGTAGGAATAGTTTGCGCCGCCTGTGCAGCAGACTAAAACTTTCAATAAGCTCCGAAAACATGAAATTGAAATTTAACATTTCCCCTATCGAGAATTCCGCATGCGTCGGCAGACAAATATAAACTTGAACTATCGTAAAAGGGGGGCTCTATCGTAAAATGAAAACAGGTGAGTGAAAAAATGGGTTCACTGCCATCCAAGGTATACTTAAAGCGCGTCGACAGATGTTTGATGAAAAATAAACCTCCCCGCGAATACATTAAGGTGTATCATAATATCATTTGATGTATAGAAACAAATGTCGGGGTTTACAGAATGTATTCGTCAAATTTACGTTTTTTTAATCAATGATATAAACAAATCGAGGATTCTCGCAATTATTTAATATTTTATATCAATAAAAACGGATTTCACCGCGTAAAGTTGGTGACACCCGACGTTTTGGCATTATTGCAAACGCCGTCATCCAAATGGACAACGCCGAAACGTCAGGTGCCACCAAGCGGTAAAATCCGTTTTTAATTGTCCTCTATTATGAAAAAAAACACTGTTTTGGCTTTCGAGAGCAAACCTCTTTTTCCCTTAACGGATCGCAACAAAAATTATATCGTACGATTCGAATCGTCCTGGTAGCAAGATATACGATTTTCATGTATGTCTGTTAGTCTTCAAAAAATTACTTGTAACGGACAAATTGTAACATAAAGAAGGTGGTTTTTATCGCGAGAGACAGTGATAGCACATACATACATATATATAACCTAAGTTAGAAAGAAAGTTCAGGTACTGCATGCACTTCGGCGTCAAGCATAAACCTTTTGCCTTCGCAGCAGGTATAACTTGGGTTGTCGACTACAGCGGGCGAACCCGTCACTTCAGGAAGTTTTAACGATTAGTCTCCCTGGAGTGAGCGCAGGGGGACAAAACAGTCCACCGTCTAGCTCCGCCACAAGCTCGTAAGAGGCCAACGCCTTAACCGCGAGATAGCCAGGAATGTTACCCGGCGGGCCGACCAGATCTGCCAGATTTCTCCGGTCTCTCGATTGGTTCCGAGTTCGAGGTCGCTTGCGCGGTCCTCTCCCTTACGAAGCGGTGAAACGGTGATTACCGAATCTATCGCGGACCACAGCGTCCTTTACCCGGCTGTTCACCCAGGATCGGATGGCCGATGGTCATTTCAAGAGCAGTCGCCGTAAGGTCCGCAACCACCCCCGCTCTATAGGAAACAGTACAGCTTCCAGACTCTCCCGACTGTTAGTCAGCTAGGGAGCTAACGGGCCCATGATGAGGTGGCCACGATGACCCATGTGTTCAGGGTCGGTCACACTCACGGGTCAACACCCATCCGATGGCCTCCACGCATGGGGTGCGAACCTGGGTAGGACACTGGGTCAACCAGTCTCCCCTGGGAATCAAACCTCTGGCGCTCCTGGACGGTCTGCGCACCGAGCGGCGCAAGCCAATCGATTGTGCTCTCCGACTAACAATCGGGGGAGTCTGGGAACTGTATTGTTTCTTATAGAGCGGGGGTAGTTGTCTACCTTACGGCGCGACTGCTCTTGAAATGACCATTTGGCCATCCGATCCCGGTTCAGAGTCGGGCAAAGGACGCCTTGGTCCGCAACAGATTCGGTGCACTCCGTTTCACCGCTTCGTAAGGGAGAGGACCGCGCAAGCGACCTCGAACTCGGAACCAATCGAGAGACCGGAGAAATCTGGTCACAATTGGTAGTTAGGGCGCGAGTGCCGCCCGCCAGGTGACATGGCTACTCGCGGTAAGGCGTTGGACTCTAACGGTAGTCAGAGTGCACAATCGATTGGCTTGCGCCGCACGGTGCGCAGACCGTCCAGGAGCGCCAGAGGTTTAATTCCCAGGGGAAACTGACCAAGGCCAGAGTCCTACCCAGGTTCGCACCTCATGCGAGAAGGCCGTCGGATGGGTGTTGACCCGTGAGTGTGACCGACCCTGAACGGAATGGGTCCTCGTGGCCAACCCAGCATGGGCCCATTAACTCCCTCCATTAACTCCCATTAACTCCATTAACTCTGACTAACTCTGTGGTGACGGGCTCGCCCGCTGTAGTCGACAGCCCAAGTTGTTAGTCAGAGTGCACAGTCGATTGGCTTACGCCGCACGGTGCGCAGATCGTCCAGGAGCGCCAGAAGGTTGATTCCTAAGGGAAACTAACCATAAGGCCAGAGTCCTACCCAGGCTCGCACTTCATGCGTGGAGGCCGTCGGATAGGTGTTGACCCGTGAGTGTGACCAACCCTGAACAGAATGGGTCTTCGTGGCCAACTCAGCAAGGGCCCGTTATCTCCATAATATTGACAACTAGGGTTGTCGACTACAGCGGGCGAGCCCGTCACCTCAGGAAGTTTTATCGATTAGTCGTTCTATCTCCCTGGAGTGAGCCCAGAAGACTTGGACAAAACAGTCCACCGTCTAGCTCCGCCACAAACCTGTAAGAGGCCAACGCCTTAAACGCGAGATAGCCAGGAGTATTACCCAGCGGGCTTACACTCACGCCCTTACTTCCAATTGCGACCAGATAATAATATAATATCGACAGTATTCACATTATTCTGTCGATATTATTCCATATACCATATACTGTCGATATTATTCCATAATATCGACACTATTCACATTATCTAACTCTACAATTGACGCAATGGAGAGGACATTACCCTCAAATTAAGTATTTCAATATTGCCATTGTTACCATCGAAGGTATGAACGTTTCATGAAATAAATGAAACTATTTAATTAATTACTATTAACCGGGCTAATAACCTCAGCTTGAATAAAGCTCTTTTATAAATTATTTTTTGGTACTAATACTATTAAATAAGGACACTTGCTATCACTAGGGGAAAATAATTCGCGACACCCCTCGGCCACCCAAAGACCAATGAACTAACTCTTACTGAAACTCATTTTGGAAGTGGCAGCTGCGTTTCCATACAGGATAGAAGCGGGATGCTCCTCACCCAATTTCAAGGGATAATTTTATACATATAACTAAACAAGGGCATTGGAAAATAAACGTGTGACTTTTTGTCATTTCTTAGTATCGCAAGATTTTCTTTGTTGTTTATTTCAGTTTATAAGTTTATTTCACATGATATACTGAGTTTAAAGTTATCTACATATTATTTTAGGTTCTGATCATCGTTAGAAAAGCATTTTATTTTAAATTTCGAATGTTAAACATTTTTTGGAATATAAAAACAAAAATAAAACCTTCGAAATTAATCCAAGAGTTAACCTTTGAAATTAATTACATGTTTTCAGAAGCACTCTGCATATAGGATAACTACAAAGGTACGAATAGATGTCTCAGTATATGGCTAAGTATCCTACCCTAATTTATTTTTTATTTATAACTAATGTTTAATTTGAAATCACTCCCAGTACATCGAAATAAGTATTACCCTGTTACTATTATACTGAAAATCGATTTGCAGTGCAGCGTCCGGGTTCAACGACCTCTCTATCTCTCCCTCTCTCTCTCTCTCTCTCTTCCCTTCCCGCACCCCACATCCGCAAAATGCCGAGAATTTCCACTGCAGTTTCGCAGTATAGCTACATATGCCTAACCGTTTCCGCGACATAGCTCTATCTATGGCTAGCTGCCAAACGGGCGTGTCTCGACTCCACAGTTTCACTCCACACTCCACTCTCAAGTCGTCAAGTGACAAATGCTACCCCGCATAGCGATCGTAATTTCACGTAAATTTGTAAACCATGATTTTTAGTATTTCGGATTTATTTGTTTGTTTGTGCGGGTTAATTTTTTTTCGGATGGATCTACTTTATGTGGATGTTTCCAAACGGGTGATTTTTTAAAGTTTCCATACAAAGTTTCGAGATTATCTTGGAAAATAGACGTAAAACGGAATCGCATGATATCTGTCTAACCGATTTAATGCAGAATGGCTTTCTGCAAAATAGTTTTGCAAGCAAAGCGAAGCCGGTGATCTCGAATTCGTCATTATAAATACCGGTTTTTTTTTCGGTTTTCCATACAATACGGCTTCTATACGACAAAATTTACATATTTAACAAAAGTTTTTGTTTTTTTTTTCTCTTTATATTTTTTGGCGTCTGGCTCCGTTTCGAAGATAAAAATCTGGTTGATAGACGGTATCTTATACTTTCCCAAATGTCACCTTGATGAAGCGAGATACAATGCGTTGCTATTCTAGGTATTTGCTGTAATAAGCGCCAACTTTTTTTGTTTTCTTCTTTTCGACTGAGCTATTTTTCATCTGGTATAATAATCGTGATATTCAGGTCCATTTTCATTTTTTTTCGTTTTCTAACCATCATTTAAAAAAAATATCGATAAACTCGTCAACCACTATAGATATTAAACAATAATGACTTTGTTGAAAGCATTTGAATGACTTTGTTAATAACAACAAAGTTAAAAGCATTTTTCTCCGGATTCTAAGACACTTTTGTTTTCTTTCTAACATTAATAATAAATATAAAAATTGATTTCCATAACTCGTACTGAGACGCTCTTTTCCCGCTTTCCAGATAATTTATCTTTTTATTATGTTTTTCTTTTTAGTTTTCTGTTTGTTTCTTTTTTATCAATTAAATGTTTACTGTTTTTTTGCGTAGCCAACGTAATAAATATATTATAAACTCAAGCTTTAGGTTAGCTGAGAGACATTGCTGCATGGCGATAAGCTCACCTTTTTTATTAAAATAGTTTATTATTATTATTATTATTAAAAATCTTTACTTGCTTCAGGACATCTCGGCCAAAACATTTTTGGGGAGACTCATGGCTTATGCCGATGGCTTTGTTTCGATTTACGGTTGGCTGTAAGAAATCATGAATCAAGTCCGCCATTTGTACCGATTAAAAATATAATGTTTTTTTCCTTTATTATTAATAGTGTCAATGGTACATTAAAGTTATTTTTCTTTCTTTCATCGATCTTACATTTGCTGATCTCAAGATTATGACTATGAGATTACTATGAGGGACCTCATGATTACATACCTTATTACATGTCTCTGTAACAAAATAAATATGCTTTCTTAATTCTTTTATTAACAACGAATGGTTTTGTTAGAAAATGTATCTGATCAATTATCGGTAAAATATCGATACTACGAGACTTCTGTCCCCCAATTAGTTCGGATAATCGGTGTTCTACTGTACTTTATTCCACTAGTGAAATAACAAAATTTTATTTTAAGATAGAAAGCTGATTGAAAAATATTGTCACTACTAAAAAGAAAAATATTTCACTATTGAAAAGCGTCATTTTTAAAACTGGCCGCTTTCATTAAAATAATTTTAATGGTTATTGTAGAGAGAATGTGTTTATTATGATGAAAACTTTGTAAAATTTCAATATTCGGAAAATAAAATATTATAACCTATCATAAAATAGACTGGACTGTAGGCAATCGCGCATAGTCTAATTGAGCTATTCAATACTAAAGTTATCAAAGCGACTTGCATATTGACTACATATTTCATCATTTTGGCAGTTTACAGTTTACGTTGGCATGTGTTTTACTTGAATAGCTGGTTGGTTTTTTAAATATGTGCTAATTCACGAGAATATCAGGCTAAGGCTCCACTAAATTGTACCAATAAATACTCCGAACGTATGACGTAGCTTTCGTAGATTCTTTTCCTCTAGGAAATCGTCTGAAAAGCATTCCGTCTTCACAGCTCAAGTTATGAACTCTTCCCACGCACACAAAATATCAGTAAATTCACTTGTCGCCTTTCAAGTGACGAAAATGACGTTAAAACTTTGCGATATGAACTCTCTGCCCTTTGACCGGGCGTCTCCAATATCGGAATGTTTTTTCTTCCGCTGCGATCTGCGTCGTAGTCGGGCGTAGCGGTCGTAGAGGCGTAGCAGCGTAGCTGTTATATAAAAATAATGAATATAAATATATAGATGGTTGGATATGTTATATGTGATAAACAGGTAATATTAACGAACTCTTAGTTTTATATGTTTTCTGTTATGAGAAACTTCTGTCGTGTCAGTTGCAGATCAATTGAATTAGCAAATGCATTTTTGTCGGTTTTTATAGTCTTCGGCGGTTGCAAAGATTATTACCAATAGTGGAGGCTAAAAAGACCTTAGCTTAAATAACGCTATTGCCTATGGTAGCGAACGGTATGTCATGCCACAGGGTCCATTTTGTTCTCAGATCGGATCAACTGACGATTCATTCCTATTCAGAAGCCTCCTTGTGCGGAAGGCTACCCCGGGTAAGACTCTCGCGTCTTAGGCCTCACAAGCTGGTGGACTAGTGTCATCTGGTGGGATTGCATCCCAGCGCTACTGGACGGTTTGCGCACCGTTCGGCGACGCCAATCGGTTGTGCACTCTGACGAATTGCTGAGGGAGTCTGGAGACTATGTAAAAATACTGTCTCGTAAGCAGCGAGGGTGGATGTTGACCTGCTGTCATGCCACTCTCGAAATGATCTTGAGCCACCTGATCCCGTGTGGCACTACGGGCAAAGGACGCCCAGGTCCGCGATAAATTCAAACTGAATTACCGCTGCAATGCAGCAGGTAGAGGCCGAGTAAGCGACTTCGGACCCGTAACCAGTCGGGAGGACAACTACAGACGAAGATATCATACCAAAACTGGGAGTTAGAGGACTCGAGGCTGCCCGATAGATAACTCTCCCGGTGCCTCGTTGTAAGGCTTTGGCCCCTAACGGGCTTGTTGGCGGAGATAGACAGTAGAATGTCTTTTCTCTAAGTCTTCTACGTTCATCCCACGGCTGAAAGAACGATCACATGTCGTTATACCAGCCTGTGGTGTCGGGTTCACCCATTGTAGTCGACACCGCCCTACTGTTGTTGCGTATACTAGATTACGGCGATGTTCGCTGCCATGACGTCACCGAAGCCATCCTCGACACATTAGAGGGGTTGCAAAATGTGTGCATTTTATGTGCTAAATGTGTGCATTTTAAATGTGTGCTTATAATTCGAGAATAATTGATCGCGTCTTTGAGTACCTATAGGAGTAAATTTCATTGGCTTCAAATACGTTAATGTGGGTACTTGTAAATTCTTTCGCTTCCTTGTAACACCATCAACAACCCCACCGCTCCTTCCTACCTAGCCGAAAAATTTACTCACTTTGAAGGTAACGGTCTACCATTCCGTTCTAGTCTGATTAGTAAAATAGCAATTTCTACCCATATTCTATTCTTTTTTTAACCTATTCCTTCACTGTTCATACAGCCAGACTATGAAATTAATAGAAGCACAACAACGGATTTTACTTTTCGAATGTGTCTTCGAAAAATCATATCCTGTCCCTGAACTCCTAGTCATCCTACGTCTCATCCTGTCCTCTCCTGTCCTACACTCCTTGCAGATATTCTCTCTAAAACCTAATTAATAAGAAGTAATTCTGATATTTAAATTTTTTTTTTTTTTTATTTTATTTATCCATATTAATAACATATAATTAATTAATTACAAACTATTGATTAAAAAACTAGTAGTGCTTAACATTAATACTTAATTAATCATTGATAAAAAAAAAAGGTACAGGCTCATGTGGATTTTACTGCCTCACTAGGCTTGGGCCTGTGTCGAGGCAGTAGTCTAGTGAAGGATGTCTAGTAGCAGCCGTGTGTTTAAAAAAAATATAATAATATATATATACATACATATACACATGTATATATATAAACATACACACATATACACACACATACATAACACATATACACACACATACAATATACATAACATAATAGTAATATAACACTAATATTATATTTATATACAATATATATATATATATAATATATAACATTATTGATAGATATTTTTACCTTAATGATAATTATAACGAAGATATGTAGTTAACGTAGATATGTAGAGCAAAATACCAAAAAAAAGAACAACAGCAATAATACTATTTTTTTTTTAGACAAGAATTTTAAATAGGTTTTCGGATTCCCTTCTCCCTTTGTTTAGTAGCCAACACACCACCATTTTCTTCAGCACGACTGTCGATGTTGACGTCAATGCATTCCCCCCCACCTCAGATATGAACATATTGTAAATCCTCGGCGAGTGAAATGCATAATGTCGCTGTCCGTATGCTGAGTTTTTAGTTTGTTGGGGTTGGTTATTACGGTTTCTGGTATCGTACTTGTGCATAGAGGTATTCTGAGGCACCAGGCCATGTCTGTAGTAGTAGAGTACTATTGTTCGTATATATAATTGTCTGATGTCAAGTACTTGAAATTCATTAAATAGTAAATCGGAAGGGTAGCGGTAAGGTTTCTTGTTGATTACTCTAATTAGGGCTTTTTGGGCCTTTATTAGGGGATCAAGAATAGTTATCGCAGCGCTACCCCAACCAATCTGTCCGTAAGTGATTACAGTCTGTGCAAGTGCGTAGTATGTCATCTTCAGCATAGACGGACTAAGAATATTCCTGATGTTTTTAAAGACGTATATTAGTTTTCGTAGTCGCTGTGTTGTCAAGTCTATTTCCTTGTGCCAACGTAGAAAGTTATCAATAAAAATTCCAAGGTACTTTATAGTGGTTGTTCGCTCTAGAGGCTGGCACAAGCAGTTCATTCTGTCACAGCTGTGTACCGTCAGTTGTTTATCAAGTCCAGGTTGCTTTCGCCCATCTATGCTAAATGTCATGTATTTAGTCTTCTTGATATTCAGCGTAAGTAGATGATGAGTCAGCCAGTCGTACGTTTGTTGCAGACCCGCTGTTGCCTTGTCAAAAACCGAATCCCATGTATCAGATTCAAACATTAGTACAGTGTCATCAGCAAATGATATTAATTTTCCTGATATGTCTTGTCGGCATAGGTCGTCAATATATATAAGAAATAACGTTGGTCCTAGTGTACTTCCTTGCGGAACTCCATAGGGGATGTGCATCCAATCACTTGTCACATTATCCATTTTTACTCTTTGTGTGCGTCCAGTTACATAAGTTGTAAACCACTGCAGAGCAGAATCAGTAAGACCTCTTTGTTTCAGTTTGTCTAGTAATTTGTCGTGTGGCACAGTATCGAATGCTTTGGCCAGATCAAGGAATACAGCAAGACACCTTCGATCTCTATCCACATTTTTAGATATAAATTCGGTGACTTGCAAAATAGCATCTTGCGTCCCAATGTTCGATCTGAAGCCAAATTGCCCTTTCGACAAAAGGCCATTTTTTTCTAAATAGTCCGTCAGTTGGAGTTTAACGTGTCGCTCAAGTATTTTGCTCAATATGTTTAGTAGAGATATCGGCCGGTAGTTTGTCATGTCTGTCTTGTCTCCTGCTTTGAAGATCGGAGTTACATCAGCCCTTTTAAAATGATCTGGAAAGGTGCAATTTTCTATACTGAGGTTAATAATATGCATAATAGGGTGTACTATTTCGTATTGCACTTGCTTCAGTGTCCTTGCAGAGATCCGATCGGGCCCGCAAGCGGAGTCAGTCTTGAGTTCTTTGATTAGAGTTAGTGCGTTAGTTTCTGTTATATTTGTCAGTTGAAATTTATTTTTAGGTGTCTGTGTATAGGTATGATTTATTAAGTTTCTCCTGTTTGCTATTTTTTCTACTTTCGTTGCTAAGTTTTTCCCTATGTTAGTGAAGTATGTGTTTGCAGCATTTGCTATATCATGTACGTTGTCGAGTGTACGTCCGTCCATTTTTATTTCATTAATTTTGGTCCTGTTATGTCCAATGTTATTCATCTCCTTAACTACTGTCCAAACGGTCTTAGGATCGTAGTTATCAGTCTCGATTTTGGTCCTATAGTACTTTTCCTTGGTCCGTTTAATTATAGTCGAACAGATACTTCGGTATTTCTTGTAGTAGAGTCCTAGTCGTTCATTTTGTGGGAAAACTTTAGTCTGTCTATGCAATCTGTCGCGTTTTCGTATACTATTTATTATTCCGTCGCTTATCCATGGTTTCAGTCTTTTATGTTTGGCATTTATTGTCTTAACAGTCGTATTGTTGGTCGTATGTTGTGTAAATGTCCCTACAAATATGTCAACAGCTGTATTAATATTATTTGTGCTATATAAGTCAGTCCATGTCTCATTACTTAAGTCACTTCTTAGTTTGTGGTAGTCAATTGTCGCTCTCGTCAGTCGTGGTTGACTCTGGTCATGTCGTCTTCCACGAAGTGCTAACAGTGTACAAAAGTGGTCAGTTATGGTAGTACCCACAACTGCCGCAGTCTGAACATACGATGAACGTACATATATGTGGTCAATACAAGTCTGGATATTGTCGGTCTCTCTTGTTGCTATATTTATTGCTGGTGTATATCCAAGTTCACTGAGGAGGTTTTGGTATTCATCAGCTTGTGGGTGTTTTTGCCCACAAATAGAGATATTTGTGTCACCAGCAAATATATGATGTTGTGTATATTTATCAGCTATCATCATTTGTTCATGTGCTGTAGCGTAAAGTCCATTTAGAAAAGTTGTAATGTTTCGTATTGAGGGTGACCTATACACTGCAAGAACACTAAAGCCGCCGCATCGTATGTGCAACCCAGTACAATCCGGAATATTTGTTTCCCTCACTGATGGACTTAGGCCACTCTTCGCATAAACCACAACGCCGTCGGCTTTATTTTTATTACCCTCGGTTTAATATTAATAATAATAACTGTTATTATGTATTTTGTTTATTTTACTCGACTGAAACCTATTTTTTTCTTTCTCAAAGGTCGGCTGTAAGAGATTGTAATTTGAGCAATAAGTCCGCCTGTGGTGTGTTTTATTTTAAAATGTGCAATAAAAAAAAATGCGTATAGAAACACCTTTACGGTACAACAACCTTATCACAGCTACACTTTTTTGCTTTCGTAAGGTATTGGTGGCATTGGTGACAAAAACCATCAGGTATCTGAATGCTCTTTTATCGACAGCACAAAATTTAGATTTATTTGAATTATCTCACAATGGAACGCTTCAAGCTTTTAGGTATAGCTTATTTAATGTAGGTATTCAAATATATGGTACAATTTGTAGTGCTGGGACTTTTTGTTATATTTGAAACACATTCCTATAAGAACATTAAGCCTGGTTATATTAGGACGTAAATAAAAACCAAACAATACGTTGGATTGGTCTTTAAGATGTTTCGTAAGAAATAAAATAAACAAAAACATATTACTATATAAAGGCTCTCTCAAAATTTTCGACAAAAGAGTGCGTATGTGCCAGCAAAGCCGTGGTGGCCATTTGCCCGATGTGGTATACCATACATAACCCTATCCTACTTTATGGTTCAATAAAAAAAATGATTTAAAGAAAAACACGTTATTTTTTATTTAATTCAAATCTCGTGTTAATTTTGGGACATCCGTTAGATATCATGGTTAAAGTATCTCCAAATTGCGGATCTACCTATTTATCAATTTATTTTTGGAATTTCAGAAACATTGGGTGATTAAATAATTATATGATTTTATCTTATTTCTTCAGTGTTACGCTATTTTAGATTTTTAATAATATTACACTGAAATGGTAATTATTTCTTTTACGCAAAAACAATAATTACACTCATTGGATATGTATGCGTCTAGAGACTTTTTTTATTTCATTCTATATCTAAGTATATCGCGAAAAAAAATTCTGTTTATAATTTATATTTGACAATGTCTTAATTTACAACGGTTTTAAAAAATAAGGAGTCTTTGGCGACAAAGATTTACTGAAAACTTGTTGATACTGATTGTGATAATACAAACAGCTTTGCGAACTTAAATGATCATATACATGTACTTATGGCAGATAGTCCCATAATACCATTCCATTATAACACGTGGTAGATAGTTACATTTTACGCAGTAAGTCTTCGAGGTTATTGACACAGGATATCCAAAATTCAAACGGAAATTAGACGTGATAACTAATGTATTTCCACATTTCGCCCAGAGTTTTGTAAAATGTAACCGTTCTTAACTGTCAGATTCAGTATGTCTATTTCCGAAAATCATTAATTCACATTATTGCAACCAACAATAAAAAGACTATAATTATAATGTAGGAATTATGTGATTTCATAGCACAAACCGAACTCTGATTACATTAAACCATCATATTGCTATCAAATTGTTTTATTATGCTTAAATAAAACCGAAAATTTTCCTATTAGACTCACTTTTAATTATGTTTAGACAAGATGTTCTCTTATTAGACTAAGTACTAAAGTTTTATATGTTATATGACAAAAAAACTGTGAATTTTCATTAAAACAAGACTGTATGTTTTTAGAGCATTCATTTTTTCACTGCCGCTTTCTCCATATTTTTTATCTACAAAATAATTTCTCTTATTTTCTAAAATTTTGCAAATTTTTCTCGTGTAGGTTAAAAGGGACATTTTCTTAAAATAACTAAGCCGCTTATTTTGCGTCGCGCGCTCTATTTTAGGATGAAACGTTTTATGCGACCTTAGGTAAAAAGACTTTAGAAATCCTTTGACTTGACTCAAGCAATAACACGGTTGAATGACACTTGCTCCTGTTACACGGCGCAACTACGCAATTTCAAGAAATCATACGTATCTACGGAGTGTTCTTGACAGCTCTCCATTCCTTTCAGGGTAAATCTGTATGTAAAACAAAACAAGACAATTGAATCTTTCTTTGGTTTCTTTGAATCTTTCTTTGGTTTTCTATTTATCTTTAAAAAAAACCTATTTTATGCACTGTGAATTATTCTATAAGAAATACTGCATTGAAATTCAACTACGACTTTTTTAGATTTAGTCCTTGTTAACGAGGAAAAGCATTTTTTATATTCAACTTTCGAATATACAGATTTTTTTTCCCAATACCAAAGGCTGAATGAAAAAAAGTTGTAAATGACTTTCAACTCAGTTTTGCTTATAAAATAATCTGCTAGGATTATTCTATAGTTTTTCTATATAATAATCCTACTACGATTCTGCGATAAGCCTCGTGTCATTTAAGAACCGCAACAAGCTTTTGGCCCTAGATTGTTTTACCTCCTCAGGTTGGTGGTAGTGACCCATCAAGTGGGTGTATCTTTATCAGCGGGCCACACTCGCACATAAGATGCAGGGGAGTTTCCTCTGCCCCTTGGCAGAACCTGCACATTTTCGTGTCCCGGAACTTGAGGTTGTCCATGTGTTTGTTCAGGCCACAATGCCCCGTGAGCGCCCTCATCAGTATGCGTAGATTATTCCTATTTAGCGATAAGCCTCACGGGCAGTCTTACGGTCGTAAGCCTTAATTAGCGCTTTGGAATGATTCAACCCTGGCGTGTTGTTCCAATGGTTGACGAATTGTTCTAAACATATATTTTTGAGAATTAGGATTGCAAGGCTTTTTGGTACGCCACAGCAAGGTTCAGGGCCGTATAACGTTCCCTTAGCAAGTTCGTCGGCGTTTTCATTTCCCTCGATTCCTGCATGGCCGGGAACCCATCTTAGAATTACCTTGTTCTTTTCGCCCAGGGAATTCAGTAGTGATATGCAATTTTGCACCAGCTTTGAATTAATGGTATTCAAGGCTAGTGCCATAAGAGCTCCTTGCTATCCCAGTGGATATAGATACGGTGGTTGGCGTAGTTCTTATAGAGGTTGATATCCGCACATTCAATAATGGCCTATACCTACACTTCTCTCAAAGTTAGGTCGCTGCGTCACCTACGTCTAGTCCCGATGTGGACCCATCAGTATACCATTTAAGGCTACCGGCCTCCCAGTGCAGTTGGATTTTTAGCCAGTCGTCTCTGGGCGGCATATAGTTATTATAGTTCACATATAGTTACCCCTACAAAGGAATTTCGAGCTATTTTAAACAACTAGTACAAATAACTTAAGAATTATGAATATATGACGACTACAGCGAGTGTTCACATCACCTATATTTCACGATACATATAATGGTTGCTATACTCTTTAGGGTTTGTTATAATTAATGAAGCAATTATTTTCCTATTTTACTAGGTATTGCTAAACTAAATTTAAAGGAATTCAATTATAAATAAATACAAATTATTAAAAATAAATATATATAATATGTACTTTAATAAGATAAATATGTGGTACCCCCATGGTGTCCTTTGACCCATATTTATATATATTTTAAAAAAAGGAATAAATATTTAATCACTAAACGAACTTATCTGTAGGTGAAGTTTTATCATAATCATACAAAGGTCTTCGTCCGAAGAGATCAGCATAATATGTTGTACCTGTTGTAACGCATATCGTGCCGCCACTCCTACTTTATTTGAGATAAATAAGTATAGGCACATCTCATCTGTCGTCACGCATACTTCAATTAAAGTTAGGTACGCTTTCATATGCTTGAATATTTCGCAATAATGATTAAAATTGGGAGAGATAGAGACTTCGTATATTTACCATAGAATTTCAATGTTTTAATTACGACAAAATATAGTTTTTGCATAATTCTGAAGAAATTATAATATTTTAATTTCACACGAAATATAAATAATTCTATTATATAAACCAACTGCATGAAACTATTTGGGAACTAATGGGCCCTGTTGCAGTTAGGCCACTAAAACCCATGCGTTTAACGTCTTCCAAACTCACGGGTCAACACCCATCCGGCGGCCTCCACGCAGAAGCGCGAGCCCGGGTAGGACTCTGGCCTGCAGGCAAATTTCCCCTAAAAGACTTTTGCGGTTATTTGACATTATAAATAGGATAAAAACAAAGTTACCGCGTAAAGTTTGTAGCATCCGACGTTTTGGCAATGTTCCATAAGGACATCATTAACAAGTAAAAAGAACCCCGGACTTCATTTGAGACGACGGCTACAATCTCTCTTCTACTTGGAACCCTCTTCTTAAAACGTTGCCAATGCCCCTCGCCGAGTGCAAGGACGTAACACATGATACAGTGAGTGTTGTATGCATAATGGATTTTCAAAATTCGCGCGAGCTGAACCCACCGCCCCACCACCGTTATAATATGCGCGGCAGTTTTCCACCCACCTGCATATGATGATTGACAGCACTTTAGTCTACGTCGGGTGCTACAAACTTCAGGCGGTACATTCGGTTTTTAATCTTTTTTAATACAATAACTTGTAGTTGATGCCTCTAAAACAATATCAGGTCATGATATCACTCTTAATTTTTTTATCGGATTATTCACTGGCATTTTTTTTTGTTTAAATGCACACGATTACGTTTACATTACATTACATTACATTTACGTTACAATACGTTACAATACAATACATTTACAATACGATTAACCGCCGATTATTGATGTTTTCCTGATTAATCGGAATCGTCAATTGTTGTCCCAATTATTTGCGATTACGGGCCAAAATTCAAATAATGAAGTGGCGCTCGACTGCTTTTTCCCGCTCCACGGTTCGTTGTGTAATCTTGCAAAAAAAGGAACGGTTAACAAGCGCATATAATAAACATGCTGATTAAACATGCTATTACATTAAAGTTTTCTCTGAAGTAAATATACTTTGGCATCTGGATCGCTTGCGAAATAATGATTCTTGCGACAGAAGATCAGGAGCCTTTGTCGAATATTGCAGGTAAAATTGCTCAAGATGAAATAGAGTCTTACTTAACCAATCTTCCGTGAAGCTAAGATAAGTAAAATCTCTATAATAATTTGAACGTGTTTTCCTGTAATCGCCATATTGAGAGAACGGCTGGGTGTAAAAATTTAGTTGAGGTGTCTAAAAAGGTCTGTAGAGAAAGAGGTCATCAAAAGAGAAAAATAAAAAAATAAACGTCGTTTAAAGGTCATTTTTAAGTTAGTAAATTTTAAAACAGGATTATCAACAATTTGAAAAATTTGGCATCGTTCTTCCCCGTAAACCTTCAATTAAGTTCAATAGCATCCGATATACTTTTTTCAACAGTTTTATTGATCAAGAGTGTTTTAATAAATATGCTGTCATCTGAAAACTTACAAATTCTATGTTTTTATACAAAAATGTTTTACTCTATATAAATAGCGAATAAAACTTAAATATATAAAGCAGTTTCATTTTAAATATATCGTTTTAAACATCTCACTTCTGACGCGCGGGCGGTCACAAATGCGCTGAATGACGCGCCCGACGATTATAAAAGGCGAATGAAGCATGCGTAATAGCTGAGATAAACCTAATGTTTTAAAACTCAAATAGTGCAGAAATGGCGAAACAATACTCGCTATTACAAAAACAAAAAATATGCTGATCTCGAAGACGAAGCACGAGCATAATTACATTTATTATTCAATCGGAAGAATCAGAAGCCGTCAACCTTTTGAGATGCCTGAAGAACGACCCCCGTTCAAACTTTCGATTAAATAGACTTAGGATTATTTCATGAGTGGGGCTTAGAGATTGACTGCTTTATGGTAATTCCTCGACGATATTGTCGACGAGTACTTAAAAGTTTTAAGCGTGAAACGATGAAAGATGGAGCCTTAGATCTATCGTGTAGATCGCCGCACACGAACGACTCAAATTTTATACCCGATTAATCAGGGAGTTTATTGGCCTTTGAAATGATAGCTAATCTGAAAAGATAACACTTATTGGCTCGTCATAGAAATATCACTTTGGTTTTATACATGTATACGTAAATATCAAATTTTAAAGCTTTTACAACTTTTTGACTAATTTTGCATAATTTTGAATAGTTTACATCGCATTTATTGTTTATTATAAATACGAAATTCGACGTGACAATAGCATTAATGTTGAAATTTCCTTAATAAAATCGTAATAATATAAAATGGGCCACAGAAGGAGCCTCCCCGAAGATTGTGCGCATTTTCGACTGTCTAGTCTGCGACCATGAACAATCGGACATTCCTGGAAACGGTGAGACTAAACTCAACGGCCAATCCTTCTACCACCGGACCAGAGGAAATTGTGAGCTAAGATGCCGAGCCAATCTTGCCTGCTGGGTCTACACAGAGAATCCAACAAGCGGCTGTGAAACGTTGCAGGATGAAGACAACCCCATATCCTGCCCGCAGCTGTCCACCCCTATCAGACACCAGGACCTACAAGAGACGAACAATAAGACCATCCGGGCCCCATATTTTTGGAGAGACTTGTCCTAACCTGGCCCGGACACGCTAAATAACTCAACTAACTAACTATCGCATTATTATGTCGTACATACTCTTATATACATAAATGTAATTCAAAATATCGTAATTTAAATTTTGCACAATAAAGATCATTTATATTATACTAGCTGACCCGGCGAACTTCGTACCGCCTAACAGTCAATAAATGTCGTGTTACAGATTAGCTGAACTTAATTTATGATTTTATGAAAGTTATAAAATGAATACAAAATAAATATTAAGTTCACTACTTTATTAAGATAATAACACAAAAAGAAACATAAAAGTACAAAAATTAGGTATATCAATCGCGTGTCAGCAAGAAATGATTGAATTAAACTATTTACATATTGTGCAGCATGGGATGCACTCGGTTTAATTCTCTTCATTGAAGCACCTTGTGATATACGATATTTTTTGTTTTTTCTTATTAGGCGCAAGAACAAATAAAGCGGATGATTTGTCGACACGTGAACATGCCACGTATAGCTGACCATGAGAAAAACACGGATTTACATTTTGTATGGGAAAATGTTTCTTCTTTTATTTTAATTTTTCGTCAATTTTTCAATTTTTGTTTTTAAGAGTTATTCTGCTATTCGGGACGGAGACAAATACAACAAATTAAAAACCATGAAAATCGGTCCATCCGTTCTCGAGTTATAAGTGTTCGAACAAACCCGACTTTGTTGAATATATATAGATTTTATTCGTCCTAACACGATTGCTAATATTTACGAAAAATAAAAAAAATTAATAATATTTTTTTTTTTGTGTGGATTTTATTACTCTACTAGACGAATGTGTCTTCTACAATAATAGTAACTGTTTCCATTATGAGACTATTTTATAATAGCAAATTGAACATTGTAACCTATACGTGATAAATGAAACGTTACGAATTAATTCATACAATAAGTATAATACATATAAAACAAAGTACATTTGTAAGGGTATATATTGTTCCTGTTTTGTTACTGATAAATCAATATTTAAAATTAGGCTATAATTGTACTTACTAACTTGTGTCTCTACGCTGCAGAATAAAGTCATCTGCCAAGGCTCGCCGCGCTGCCCAATTCTCCATCTTCCTCATCCAGTCGCTTTCCACTATCGTTTTGAAGTCATAAGACTGGAGCTGGAGGGCGTCCTGCAGTGCTTTTCCTGGTCCGCGGCCTCCATCTAGGGCTTTTCTTCCCCAGCTGTTGTCGGGTTTTCAGTATGTGTGACCCTTCCTCCGCTGCCATTTCAGCTTGCTTATTCACTGAATTATGTCTAGTTATTTGGTTCTTCAGCGGCTTTCCATGTACCAGATGATATCCCGTAGAGATTTCCAAACATGGCCTCGCTTTCCATAGCTTGCTGAGCGACTTTAAATTTGTGGATGAGCCCCACAGTCAAGTTTCAGTTTTCACACTATACGTCGTCATAGGCTAGTCGCACTGATTATATACTTCAGTAATGGATTCTAAATCAAAAAAGGGACGATGGGCGCTGATTATCGTAAGTAATCGTTAATTATATTTTGGCCTGAAATTCCTGTGTCAATATTTCTTTGTATATTATGATATATATATATTTCGGTTGTATATTTTGTTTAGCCTTATATATTGTATGATAAAAAGCCTTGTATATTTTAAAACAAACGAAAACGTGGCTACAATCAGCGTGCGGTGACGAGGGACGGAGGCGGGCGAGCGAGTGACCGAGCTGTCAAAATTAATACCCCGCTTTGGGACGGCCATAGACAAAACGGAAAATTTTAAGATTAAAGGCCGGTTCTTAATTTTTATTGAACGAAATACTAACGACATAACAAAAGTGCTAAAGTTCCTAATTTTTGCACCAGCCTGCGAGAAACAGAATACGGGCCATTGTGTCCTTGCAGGTGATTTCAACACATGCGGCAAGAGATCCATTAATGTTTCTCCTTCGGTTCTTACTCTTTTAGTAAATTAGTAATTAATTAACTTAGTAAATTATTTATTTAAAATATATACGTATATTAAGCTAATGCAAACAATGTCAAAGCCACTGCATCGTTAATTCGTCCATACCGGATGAAAACGTAGACACAACTGAGAACATCGTGTGAGTGTCGTTGTAGTATCTCAAGGATCCCGGTGAGAAATCTCACCGAAAATTCTCGCCATGAGTCTGTAGCCGGTATCAAAGTTATTTCAAAACAATAGTAGTGCCTAAATATTTTTCTTGTATTTTAGTAGATGATTTCCCTTTTAATCGTATAATTTATAGAAACATACGTATATCTACAATAATTCCAATGTTTTATTGATTTATGATTCCTTTCATTGTAGCTTGATAGTCCACGATAGATACTTTATTATGATGTAATACCATAAAATAAAGAGGTCACAATAAAACAAACTCTATTAGTCACGCTCTATTAAACTTCAACAGAAACTGCTGGAAGTATAACAACACAATATGGAGCGCGACCTAACTTTATTACGAAAAGAATTATATTAGTCGGAATGAGATAATTCCTTAGAGCCGGTTATCTTATCAGATGTAATAGATAAAATATTTTGTGTATATTTATTTTGTAATTAATATTAATTTGTCATTTTTAAAATAAGGTTTGTTTGAACAAGAAGAAAATAAACATATTTCAAGTTGTAAATGCTGAACTGCTACTACAATTCGCATACTGCTCTATACTGTTAAAATGCTACGAAAGTCGCTTCAAGAAATTATTGAGAACCATTTATTTTTCAATATCTCAAATGATATTGATTGTAATTCCATAGCATAGCAACCAAGCAAAGCCCAAAATTGTAATATATTTTAAAACAGCCCTTTTATTACATTTTGTTACAAGAATTTGAAATATTGGGTATTCGATAATGATATGCTATTCGGTCATTTCGGAAAGAGCATCTGAGGCAAAAATCTAAATTGGCAGAGGAAATAAGAGCTGTTTTGCTAAAGTATTTAGAAACGGAATGAAACAGGCAGAAATATTTCCACTGAGAAATTGATTGTATGTACCTACTAAATAGCAAGTAATTTTTAAGTTGTCAATACGGGGCGGAAAGACACAATGAAACTAATAACATAGTAATTAAAATAAAAGTAATTATTCTACTATTTTGTCATAATTTAATTATTTAATTATTGATTTATATATGATTACGTTATCAGTGGATTCCAAGGTAAACCATTTTAGGAAAATCTCAGTCAATCAAAAATGTTAACGGATTATTCATTATATTTATATTCAAATGTTTTTAAAACACTTATTATTGGACTACTATTGAGACTATATTAGCACGGGCAACGCCTAGTTAGGTTGGCTTCACTAAACAGTTTATGTACGATCTCTGAGTTGAAGCAAAAAAAAATTATTCGTTTAATGCGACTTTTTGTAACCTATCTTCCCATGGTCCGCGTAATAAAAGCCCGACAATATTTTTGAGAGATGAAATTGCATTTATACATTCGATAAAATAATTTTCTGCATTACCGCGGTTAATTCCATAGATTAAACCTAGTTTAAGTAACTGGGCGTCGTAAATCTCCGATTTGTACAACTCTGGCTTAGGAGTATGATTTATCTTACGTTTGTAAACAGGTCGAAATATTTCTCCACTTGTTTATCACCTACTTTATTTCTTTTAGTGGTAGCGTGAGACAATGAGGGCAATGCTAACGACCACGCATATGTACATTTATTTATTTCGTAAGCGGATTAGCGCCATCCGTCATTCATGGTACTGATTCTGTCTTGCGTATTTATTCTTCGAATAATATTTACTTTGTTTCTCCAAAAAAGAGGGCATTGTTACACAAGATTTTAAAAATGGGCGTTACGAGCGATACGATTAACTTGGGTACACCCTGTGCCAAATGATCCAGCAAAAACAGTTGGCCAGTTTCAATACAGTGGTAAAGTTTTTAACTACTGTTTAAGACTGCTACAGGGAGACGCACAGTTGGTTAGGCGGTCTGCAAAGTGCGAACACGTCATACCAGGCTGGTATAACGATAACTGATCACTCTTTCAGCCGTGGGATGAGCGTAGAAGACTTAGACAATGCCAATCCACTATAATCTAGCTCCGCCAACTTGCCCGCGAAAAATCATTCCTCACCGCAAGGAACCGGGTAGTTAAACCAGCGCCCCCCTCGCTATCAGTTGGTTGTGCCTCCCGACTGGTTACAGATTCGAACGATTCGGCGGCAATTCAGTTCGAATCATAGCGGACTATGTCGTCCTTTGTTCGTCTTTTACTCAGGATCGGGGGGCCAATTGGTCGTTTCCAGAGTGGCTGTCATTAGGTAAACAGCCACCCCCACTCTATAGGAAACAAAGCCGTTTCTAGATTCCCCCGGTTATCTGTCGGAATGTACAGTCGATTGGGTGACGCCGCACGGTGCAAAAGCCGTCCAGGAGCGCCCGAAGAACGATTCCAAAGGGAACTGGCCCGCAGGCACAAAGTCCTACCCAGGCTCGCACTTCTACGTGGAGGCTTCCGGATGGGTGCTGACCTGTGAGTTGGGCCGACCCTAACACACGAGTCATAATTGCCCAACTGCACTGGGCCCATTAGCTCCCAAAGACAGGCAAAAGTAAGGTCGATTATTATTATTATTATCTTGAGCCGGTTGAATACATTAGTATATACATACATATGAAATAACAGAAGTCTATCTCATTTTAGCCATAACAGTGGCCGCCTTTTAAGGGAAAGTGATAGAAACAACAAAAAGGATCTGTCCTTCTAGAAAAATAATACAAATTATCTCGTGTCAATAGTTTAGGGCAAACAGCTGGACCACTTTTGAAATGCCGTGTCCGTTTCGAGATATTCTCAATTTTTATGCTAATTATTGTTCACGATAAGTCGAAAAAGTACAATAAATATTTTAGTATGTCTATTTGTAATGTCATGTAATTCAATTTAAAATCTATGACAACTCACCTGGAAATGTTAAGATGTTAAATAAAAAATAGCATACTCCAGGACTGCAGAAATTAATTATCGGAAAATGTGAAAAAAAATATATGCGTACACAAAATATTATAATATTATGAGTAGTACACACATAGTATTTTAATATTTTGTGTTCGCATATAATTTTTTTTCATTTCCTTTTTCTCACATAACATCTAATTAAGTGTTATAAATAATCTGTTCATTCATTATTTCGTCCATAATTAAAATTACCTAAAAATACAAAGAAACATTAAAATAAATATTTTTTGATTAAATATTCCATCGTTAATACTTTGAAATGCAAATAAATTGAAATGAGCTATATTTTAAAAAAGAAATTATTATTTTTTTAAAAACCTGACTATAAAAACCTGAACTAAACCTGTCTCAGAAATGACGATTGAAGGTCCTCTAACCTATTTTCAAGAGCATTATACCGCGAAAACTAAATTAGAACTTACCGAATTCGGGTAAAATCAGCCATGAAAGGCAAGTCGCCATTCACGCTAAAGAGTAACCAAATGCCTAAACTTTCCCCAACTGCGTCATCGCCATCTTTATAACAGTTTCTATTAATAGCTTTCGGGGGTATTTTTCCGAAGTTAAAAGGTCCATTCATACGAATAGTCAATACAGAGTTTTTATGGAATACTTTACTAGGCGAGAACAAGTAAACAGCAACACGGAGACCTTTTTGCAACATTTTTGTTTCTTACCTTCCCAAATTTCATCTTGATGAATCGACATGCGTCGTTGTTCTAGTTATCGGCTGTACAAATGGCGGATTTCAGCTTCGATTTTATAATTCCTAATTTTTTACCCATCTCGTAAACGACCAAATATATTAAGAAATAACATGCAACAGTTAGAGGCCTTATTCTCTGATGTGCCTTTATTCTCCATTCTAGCATTAATAATAACTGAGTAATGAATTATTACACTTTCAGATAATAACATTTTTTAATCAATCCCTGCTGAGCATGTCCTCATAATTCCGAGTCACATTTATTTATTTATTTCTAGGACTATTTATTTATTATTTTACAATTATTTATTTATTTCTATTACCTGTTATATGATTTCTTACATTTTGAAAGGCCGTAATTTTGAAACTCTTAGCTTTTCAAATATCGGCATTAGTATAAACTATATTTATACGAAATTTGGTCCTAATTGGTCGTGTGGTTTCTGAAATACAATGGGTACAAACACGCACACGCATGCACACACACATGCACACAGACACACATACACACACACAAAGACACACATACACACACTAACATACATATCGCAAAAATCACTTTTTTGGATTCCCAGGGTTTCGAAACGTGAAGATCCACTTTCAACTCGAATTATATTTTTTTCATGGGAACAGGATTTTTTTCTCTTCATTTATGTACTTGGTGTTTGTTTGTTTCTACTCTATATTATGAAATTTCACAATGGGCTGGTATTGCATGTAACATGTGGGTAAGTGTGCGTCTTGTGATTGCATTTGATAGACAGTTATATATAGACTGGTATATACCCTCCAGATACTATCGTGGAGGGTATATACCAAGGTATGTGTTTTATACTGCAATTTTAATTATGGCCATACAAGCTTTGCCTCCACCTCTACATGTCCTCAAATTATCATCTAGATTTTATGTCTAAATAATATATTTTTGAACTGTGACAAAGCTTTAAAAAACTCCTCGTAGTTTTAATCTTTTCTTATTGCTAGATTAATAAACTTAAATTTTTGATAGCATTTTCCTGCTTCTGCTTGCCACTTAGTTTTTTTATGATTTTTTTTCAGGCTAATACATCTTACAGAAATATGTTCTAAAAACGAGAAAAACAAAAGATTTTTTTTTGTTTTTGTAAAATCATGCTCACTCCTGAATATATCTTACTGCTCTGGTCAACAACGAAACCAAATAGCAACTATATACCTATATGTAATCTGCTTTGTCTAAAATACCATATGGCATACGGAAATTGGATTGTGGATAAAATCAAAATTTCAGTTATTTAGAATCGTACAAGAAATCATTAAATTACCTATTTCAAGTAATCATTTTTTTAAACTTTTATTGCGTTTCTAATGGGTTCTAGCGTCCTGGAGAGTTTGGTAATTACGCTATATAATTGTGGCAACACATTTTCGAATTGTCGCTCAAGGTAAGTTTTTTTTTTGATATTGCCTGTGCAGTATTCCAGTCATATTTATTATAGTTGTGATGGTTTATGGTATGTGTAATTTATTTGTATAATATGTATTTCATTAAACTTTGTTTTTGCGGATTTACGTACAATTTAAATTTAGTATGTGATAATGTAAGAAAATTCATGTTTAAACAATTTTTTTTTAAAATGACCAATAAAGACTGCGTAGGTTTTTTTTATTCCACGATCAAAAACTTACTGTTGAATTTAAATACATGTAGATTAGTTGCAAGGTTTTGCAAGTTTGCAGACAGTATTTTTTTTAGGTTTTGCTGTATACAACGTATCGACTTGTTCGCATACTTATGGTGGTTTTGCGCAAGAATATTCCCAAAGGAAAGGATAGTCTCAAAGGAAAACGCTGTGTTGGAACTTTTGAAGACTCTGCTGGTATTTTAAGTCTGCAATATGGAAGTAAAATCCGACAAAACAAATTCGTTAAATTTAAGACCGAATCAGAGTAAGGGTCATTGTGCCATATTTTGATTTTCTATTTTGATTATTATAATTAAAGTTTATTTTTAGGTCCTATTATTATTTTCATTATGCGTAAAAATAGAATTAGAATTAAGTTTTACATGCAGATTTTTTATTAATATTCTGGATATGAGTTTTTTTTAATATAAAATATATATTTTTTATCCAATAAATCTTGTTCTATGATATTGATATTTTAAATACATTTATAGATTTTTTTTAAAAAAATCGATGCGGATATGTTGGAGCAATGGATAAGGGTGAGGTGGGTTGGGTAAGGGCGTTTGGGGGGTGATTAGATGGAGGATTTTGGGGGTGTTTGTGGGGGAGTTTTAGGGGTTTCTTAGGTGAAAGTTAAGGGGCGCGGGGGTTGGAGATTAGGGGGAGATAATAGATGGGGTGTTGGGGGGAAAGTAGGCGTTAGAGGGTTTGGAGGGAGGCATTGTTGGGGGGGAGGGTTTAGGGATAGTTGGGGGAAAGGGTTGGGGGAAGTTTGGAGTTTGGGGGTTAAGGGTTTGGCGTGCTGGGGTGTTTGTCTGCTTGCCAGGTAAGTGTTGGGGTGGGACAACCTAACAATGAAAATTCAAGAATTTTAATATTCAAAAAGCAATTTTTATGTTTAAAAAGCGACACAGAGTATGCTAATAAGAGCAAATTTACGCTTTGCTAATAATAGCGAAAAGTTTTAACGTTTGATAGGTGAACTTTATTTCGGTAACCAACCATACAAATAAAACAATTCATAGCCTAAAAATGGTCATTATTAATATTCTACTTACCTACGTAATATATTATATCTAGGTGGTTTATTCCATTTTACTTTCCTAGCAAGGAAAGTATTGTGGACTCTCTTCTATTCGTCTGGGAGTCTGTATGTATCCCAATCTCTTTTCTTGTAAGAGAGCTTCAACCGCCTTCCGAAAACGGCCAAATTAGGGGTACCATGATGCTCACATTCATGTCTCATTCAGCCAGTATCTCACCAAACAAAGCTGATGATGTTCATGGTTTACACTATTTCGGTGGAACGGCGAGATGTTTTTTCGAACGATCACACACACTGAGATTAAATCAAATCAATTTGTTTTATCATTTGCCTATCCGGGCGTAGAAAATACAAAAACTTTATTAGTCAGAACACTCAGAAATTAGATATTAAATTCTTAAACATAATCATTTGAATTCCAAGTTATATCCCATGGTAGTGCTTAAATTCAAAGAAAATAAAGTAAGTTTATATAATCTAAAAACAAAAATAATAAAACCATATTATAGATGTAGCCTACCTGTAGCCGAGAAATCAGTTCTAGATTACCTAAAACTATTTAACTGCCTTTAACTAACTACAATGTAGTATATTAAAAATCTTGTCAAATAAATTATTAAAATCAAAACCATAAAAAACCTAATAAAAAGATAGAGGGAAACGATAAGATCGTTTCTCTAGGGAGAAATCTAATAGAGAGAAATCAGACCTCCATGATGTAAATAGCGGTCAGGCACGCCAGGGACCGTTATTGAAAAAGATTTTATTGAATTTTATTTCAATAACTAGCTACTGTTGAAAATATATAAAAAAAACAAAACCTTCCAAAATAAAAAAACATGGCAAAATAATTAATTTTGCGATAATGCCATAAAACTGCACGTTAACTCATTTTATTATATTTTACATGTATTTTCACTTTTGGTATGACTATTTTGTTTCGGCCAATTTTCATCAGTTACCCAACATTAAAACAATAACTCGCTTTCACAATCGTTTGAAACCGCGTGACCCATAGACAGCCAGCATGTCTACGTCTTCAGACCGAAACGTGGAAATTAAATCTCGTCCCACTCTGGCTATGCCTCCTTTGTCGTAAAATGTATCCAATTCGTCGTAGCCACGGTTCGCAAAACGTGACACAGAAGACTGATAAATACTTCAGTAACTCTACAAATAAGTCTCCAAATGATCATCAAACACAACAATATACACAAAGCTAGTATTTTAACACAACCAATAAAATAACACAACAAGGGTAATGTTAATGAATCCATATGATCATTTAACAAAAACGAAATAATGAATTAGGCGTAGGCGAAATAACGAATTTTGGGAAGGAGTATTATTATATATTTTTTTTAAATCTCAGAGTTATAAGAAAAATTATTAATTTCGCGCTAAAAGTAAAGACTTTTTAGTAATTCACATGAAGATTGATGAAAACTTGCAGGGAAATGTTAGGAAGAAAATAGGAAAACTTGCATATTTCGAACACAATTTGCCGAATCAATAGATTCTGAAGACCTCCCGTAGCTCGTTGTGTAGCAAAACTTTACACAACCATGACACATATAACATCGGCGCAGAGATGGAATGATGGGATGATGACGTGCGCGAAAGCGCCCCAACAACACATCTTACAATGTTTCAAATATAAATGTTATACCAATAGTTTGATAATGGTCTAAAGGTTCATGTGACTTAAGTTTTATTTAATAATCTTCTATATCTTATAGGTAATCTATGCATAAATATCAGTAATCACTCATATCTCGAAAGATATGCATCCTAGCGATAAGTTAATTTATTTTTACAAAAAAGGTGATAAAATGTACTAAAAAAAACATTGTATTTATTTTTTCGATACCTCGCACAGTTTCCGAAATATCCGCGTTTCAAATTCTCGTTTATTTTTTAAAAACACAAATGCCTGACGTTTTCTAATTAAGGTATATTTTCTAATAGGTAATTCTTCGACCCTTCGTTTTACGAAAATGTCATAATAAAAGAAGTTGTGCAAGATTACATTTTGTTTAAGAATATATAATATTTTACTATTTTATCTGTAACCGTTCGAAAGATAGAGCTATTTTAAATTGATGTGTAAAGTCCGAGATTTTGCAGTAAAATTATCTTTCGTATAAATTAACAAATGTCTACAAGAAACGTTGGCTGATTAACATGCTGGAGGTGACACTGCAGACACATGTAGTCAGAACCCTTCAAGCACAGAACGACGCAGACGTCCTCATTGTAGAAACGGCTGTGGAGTCGTCATATACCACTGCTGTTGTTGTTATTGTTGAGGATATCGACCTAATAGTCCTGTTAATGGTCAAAACACCCGGTGACCAGGACATAATTTTCGTCAAGCCCGGTCGTGGAAGCATAAAACCTTCAATATTTTCTACTCAAAAGCTTCAGACCCAGAAACTCCGAGACATACTATTTCTACACGCCTTCACTGGGTGCGATACCACCTCAGCAGTCTTTCGAAATAGTAAGCTGAAATTGATCAAACTGTATGTGAAATCCCTAGACGCTGCTGCAGTTTTCTAAGACGTTTCCTTAACCTCTGAAAATATCGAGAAAGCTGGGAAAAGTGTATTTTTGAAATGGTACGTGGCCTCAATAAAGATTTATATTAAGATATAAGATTTATTATAAGATATAAGATTTGTTATAAAATATTAAAAGATAAGATTAAGATCACCTAAATAAAAAATTCTAAACGCTTACCGTTACTATTCTTTTGTTAAATCGGTAGCCAATATCAAACCGAACTTCTCATGCCTCCCACCAACTGTGGGGGCAGCGAAACAACATTCTCTGAGGACATACAACTAAGTTCAGATGTGGTTGGGACATAAGCTGCCTCCTCAGATGAATGGGTGGAGCTAACAATCAACAAATTTCTAACCCTGGTGCACAGTGAGCGGCAGGGTTTGTGCCACCACCAAATGCGGATACAGAAAGGCATCTCTCAAGTGTACCCCAACCTGCCAAAACTGCAGGGGGAACTGTCTTAATGGTGACCCAATCTTGGACAATGTGGACGAAGAACTCGACATCGGTCATCTGTCTCTGCCTCTGACAGATTTCATATTTATCCCTTTTCTCAACAGATGAAGAAGAAAACAAACCAAAATCCATCTTTAAATCAAGGTCCCATGACGATCCAGCACCCTACCGACCCTACAAGCATTGAACCTGTAAACTGTGATAACGTGGTAGTCGCCTTAAGTGCGCAATGAGGAGCAAGAATAATCATAATTTTGGTTACTCGTTTATATGTTTATAAATTATAAGCATCAGTTACCACCGCGTCATAGTCAATCACGTTTTCCACTCAGTGGCAGCCTATACCGGACGCACGATATTTCTTTCGACACTGACACGGCTGCAGAAACGTGACTTGGACATGAGAAACATACATAATACCAACTATGAAACGAGTACGAATGCATATATAGGTATATGCCAGAGCACACAGAAATAATCAGGAGTCTAACACGTGTGAAAGTTACTAACACAAATCATTCTGGCACGTGGACACTAGTCTTTAATTGACCTAATATCATTTAGAGAAGAAAAACCAATTTTGCTAATACACGCTATCTCATATTTTCCCAAATTACGTCATGATGAAGGGTTCTAATTGGTATACAATATTCCATATTTTATTTGCATATGATTTTTAAACTCTTTTCCCGCTGTTCTAGAATCGGCTATAATAATTGTGAATTTTATTAGGTTCGGTTATAAAATTCCTTACTTTCATCCATCATTTTAAAATGCTAATTAATAAACTAGTAAACCACTGTATTAATAAATTATTGGCAAGAAAGTTATAGACAACAAAGTTTATAGACAACAAAGGTATAGACAACAAAGACAACAACAACGTTATAGACAAAGTTATAGGCAACAAAGTTATTATTCTCAGGATTCTAAGATTTTAATGACGGAGTTACGAAGTATTTATCCAATGTTTAGATTATAACATTTGATTTTTAATATCTGCTGAAAATGTCGAAATGTGACGTAAGCAAGAGTTGTAGGCAATATCCTCAGTATTCTAAGTTATATTAATTTGTATTATAACATATTTATGTTTATAACATATTTATGAAACCGAAATCGCTTTGTGAAAATTCGGTTGACATATTTCATATACAAGCGGCACAAATAATATTTAAAAAGTTCACAATTCAAATGTATGGGGGAATCAAATATTTAAATTTGCGGGGTTGTGCGTTTTATCGCGCTTCGTACGCTCGAATTTTAAATCTTAATTGCGTTGTGTCGCTCGTACTAATGCAAATGTTTAACGCCGACGCGTGCTTGCAATTATTAATTAATTAAATACAATCAATTATTAACGCATACAACCAACTACAAAATATATTGTATATTTTGACTTAACGAATCCTTTTTTTAGACCCATTAAAATAATAATATTATATATCGGACGGTTTTCGGTAAAAAATTAAATTGATGATTGCAATATTTTTTTAAATTTTGCAATCATCAATTTATCATCAAGACGCATTCTACAATCGTGAAAAAATAGAAATCGTGTTTCGCGAAAAAGTTTGCCATTTTTAAAAAAAAAGATATGCACGGTTGTATTTTGCATAAAATTACGAAAAATGTCGCTCTTGCAAACATTAAAACCACTGAAAAAGACATTTAAATGGGTACGTATCATTTTTATTTGATACGCTGCCAAAAATAAAAAATAATAATTAAAAATAACAGTACAGACCTGAAAAAATCAAAATATTAAATAAAAAACCTTAATCTATATATATATATATATATATATATATATATATATATATATATATATATATATATATATATATATATATATATATATATATATATATATATATATATATATATATATATATATATATATATATATATATATATATATATATATATATATATATATATATATATATATATATATATATATATATATATATATATATATATATATATATATATATATATGTATATATACGTGTATATATATATATATATATATATATATATATATATATATATATATATATATATATATATATATATATATATATATATATATATATATATATATATATATATATATATATATATATATAGTAAAAATAAAATTAGTAAAAGCTACTTAAATTACTACTACCTATTTATGAGATATATGGATGAATAGTGATCGTTAGTCGACTGCAAAAGGACCTTTAAACTTACATTGCACCGTCGAAAGTCGTGCACATCCGTACGTATATCTCATTCAAACATAAGCAATATATATATATATATATATATATATATATATATATATATATATATATATATATATATATATATATATATATATATATATATATATATATATATATATATATATATATATATATATATATATATATATATATATATATATATATATATATATATATATATATATATATATATATATATATATATATATATATATATATATATATATATATATATATATATATATATATATATATATATATATATATATATATATATATATATATATATATATATATATATATATATATATATATATATATATATATATATATATATATATATATATATATATATATATATATATATATATATATATATATATATATATATATATATATATATATATATATATATATATATATATATATATATATATATATATATATATATATATATATATATATATATATATATATATATATATATATATATATATATATATATATATATATATATATATATATATATATATATAAGTGAATATTTGTCTGTATGTCCGCTATGGACTACTAAGCCGCTCGACCGATTTTGATGAAATGAGAGAAACTTTAGATTACTTTGGAGATGGTTCCTGTGAAGTTTGGTGTCGATCGGACCAACGGAAATTTTTTAGTGTCCTCAATAAAACCAAAATTCTTCTTTTTTTTAAAGCGTCGAATTTGAATTTCGAATACGACCGCGAAGATAGGAGTGAGTTCTTCTTTTTTTATAGTCAAATGAATTTTAAAGCGGCGAATTTGAATTCGAATGTGACCGCGAAGACAGGAGTGAGTTCTTCTTTTTTTATAGTCGAATGAATTTTAAAGCGGCGAATTTGAATTTCGAATGCGACCGCGAAAACAGGAGTGAGTTTGATGTTTTCAAGGTAATTTGTTTTTTAAATGACTTTTTAAAATAATACGTGCTAGCATAAAAATAGGTGTATTGTGTAATACACACAACTAAACTATCTTTGGACACCTCATCTGTCAGAACTACAGAAAAAAGAGAAAAAATGTGCTGCGCCAGTGGAAAAGTTAAACTGCCAGAATTACTTCCACCACCCGAACCACTATCAACGTTGCTATCAGGTGTTACACGTGAGTCGAAGCATTTCTTGGAAAACATCCGCAAATACAATTCATGTTCCCAAATGACATCGTTCTGTGCAACGAACATCGTGCGCGAAAATTACATGGCAATATTCAGAGTCCAAGGGCAAATTTATCATCGTGCCGGATCGCTTCTACCATTGCCGGACGCAAATCACCTGTTTCTTCAAGTTTGCTGCAACTCTGACGAAACGAAAAGCTGTAATTTTTTCAAAATGAACAACATCAATTAAATGACTCAAAATGAATTGAATATTTGTGTAATGTCTTTCCTTCAAATGTATTTTAGTTGGTGGCGTAGCAACGAGCGCAAGGTACAGCTAGTACTAAAAATAAGAGGAGGTTAAAATAGTCATAGTTATTTTCACCTTCCGTACTATGGGTACTTATAGTATATACATGTACATAATATGTACATGTATATACTATAAGTATAAGTAAGTATTATATAAGTCATATAGCATTGAAAAGATACATTGAGGAAAATAAGTATATTAATTGATACTACGCAAGTTTATTATATTTTATAATATAGTTTTTTACTAATCCGTAACTTAAATTGGTTTCCCGGTAAGTTAAAAATTTCTTGAGAAATTCTGCTATAAAGTGTATATACTGCCCCATAAAAGAGGATCCTATGCAAGTTAATTTGAAAACCCACGCTAGTTTAAAACTACCGCTTTAAAACTACCGCTTTAAAACTACCTAATAAATGATGAAATTGTGCAGCCTCCCTCATTCAGTGACATTTGACCAGTGCAAATATAACATAACTTTTCCACCGGGCAGTTAAAAATTTGTTTAGAAATTCGCGTTTTTTTTCAATTTTTATATTTTAATATATTGTCAAGGTTATATATTGAAATAACCTTGTAAAAACCATTACACACAGTTTGGCGGTATCGATTACAACAGGCGAACATGTCACCCCAGGCTGATATGACGATATGTGATCGTTCTTTCAGCCATGGGATGAGCGTAGAAGACTTACAGACAATACAAATCTACTGTCTAGTGTCTAGCTATGCCAACATGCCCGTCAGAGGCACCAGGAAATGGTATACATCCGTCAGCCTCGTCCCCTTACTACCTGTTTTGGAAGGATATCTCCGTCTGCAATTGACCATCAGGATACCTCCAACCTCCCGACTGGTTACGGGTTCGAAGTCGCTTGCGCGATCCTCTCCCTAGCGTAGCGGTGATCGAGTATACCGAATCTATAGCGGACTACGGCATCTTTTGCCGGTCGTTTCAAGAGCGGCTGCTACGAGGTAAACAACCACCTCCGCTCTATAGGAAACAATACTATTTCCAGACTTCGCCGGCTGTCAGTCGGAATGCACAACTAGAGTTGCCAACTACAGCGGGCGAGCCCGTCACCTTAGGAAGTTTTAACGATTAGTCGTTCTGTATCCGACTTGGAAAAAAACAGACCACCATCAAGCTCCGCCACAAGCCGAGATAGCGAAGAATGCTACCCAGCGGGCTTACACTCACGCCCTTACTTCCAATTGCGACCAGATTACTCCAGTCTCTCGATTGGTTACGAGTTCGAGGTCGCTTGCGCGGTCCTATTCCTTACGAAGGCTCGATTGGCTTATGCCGCACGGTACGCAGACCGTCCAGGAGCGCCAGAAGGTTGATTCCCAGGGGAAACTAACCATAAGGCCAGGCCCATGCGTGAAGGCCGTCATGTTCACCCGTAAGTTTGACCAACCCTGAACAGAATGGATCTTCGTGGCCAACTCAGCAAGGGCCCATTAACTCCCAGTCGGAATGCACAATCGATCGGCTGTGGCGTGCACGGTGCCCAAACCATCCAGAAGCGCCCGAAGGTTGACTCCTAGGCGCGCAGGTCAGATTCCTACCCAGGCTCGCACTTCTGCGTGGAGGCCGCCGGATGGGTGTTGACCCGTGAGTTTGGCCGACCATATACTATACTACACACAGTAAAAATATATTTGCTTTCCTAACATGATTTTGAGATAATAATATATTTATATCGGTGAACATGATCAACGCTTGTTTTAAAAGTTGTTATACGTAACAAATATATTTTCTGGAACAAATACATTTGTAGCATATGTACATTATTCGAGAGATCCCTTTTTTATTTAATATATTACTGACAATTGGGGGTTCACATCTTCATATGGCGTTATTGCGTTCCATTTGTAATTCTCGTCAAACTGAGGTAGCGCTATTTATAGCTTCTACTTTCAATTCGAGAGCTTGGATTTGCATACATTTATTCCAATTTTAGGCGGATCGACCGACCCGGTTGCCTTTTCTCTTTCCTCTAGTATATAGGTTAACACATAGTATTATATTATGCAGACTTTTAGTAGACTAGACTACGTTTTCTACGAGATGTGCGATAAATATATATTCACCGGGCTGTGTTATACCTATCTGTAGTTAGACATAAAAATATAACCTATTGCGGACTCTCTTTCTGCGACCAATCATAAGTCCAGAAACCTTCTGGGGCGTATCAAGTTGAAAACCCCAAAGGTTGAAAGAAGAGAAGGGACAACAGACTCGCCCATATAGGAAGAGTAGGTATAACAGGACCAAAGTTGCGAAAGAGCCCTATTTAAACGCCCCACATACGAAATTACCATAAAGAAAAATTTATATAAAGTTTATATATTTATTTAAAATCGCTATATAAAAACCGCTTATATAAACTGCTATATATTATATTGTGTCTGTTATATTTTTAACAAGTATTGTTATTGAGAAATCTAATGAAAAAAAAAGGATTTACATACTTTTTGAATCCCTACCCAAAGCTAGAGCGGTTAAAATCGAAACGTCAAGTCACCACATGATACAAAAGCCAAATCAAGTAAAATATTGTAAAAAGGCAATTATAGTCTAGATGAAAAACCTATTTTGTTTAAATCGCGGGGTAAAAATTCAGCCGTCATTTCTGCGTCTGATAGTTTATATTGGATTTCATATCCAATATTGGATCGCTCACATTCCGCCGTGGGTAGGCTTACATCCAATGATGGACGGGTCACATCAGTCGGATTAAAAAAACTTTATTAGAAAATGTAGAAATGTGTAGTTAGGAATGTATATACTGTACATACTCTTACCATAACTGGCTAAATAGAATGTGTAATGCACATAGGAAATATTTCATAAATATTTCAATGGGAACATTTCATAAATATTTCAAGGAAATTATCAATAAAACAACAAAACAGTTTAGTCATGAATTTGTTTCCATATTTTATTGATAATTGCCTTGTAAATTCGGCTTTATGTCGGACGGACGACGGACTTTCAACTCTTACATCCGGGAAGGCATCCAGTCTACTCATAAATTAGTTTTTTAAGTGGTAGGTAAAAAGAGGGAGTAATGTCATAATCAAATCCAAAAGACTTCTGTGGTTCAAGTTGTCGAGAGGTAATTCGCGGAACCCTTATGGAGATCTCGTCCTCCTCGCGGTACTTTCTTAGTGACTATCCCGAAAAAATCTAAAACTGAAAATAATGTTTTTTTTCATACTGAACGGCTAAATTGCAGATAATTTTTCCCTAATCTCAAATACAGTACAGTACACATTTCGAGTATTGTCGTATAAGACTGCGTTCTTTTAGTAACAAATTACCTTTTTCCATATAACGGTAGTCTATGCTTTTCGAGGACGTCATTTTTCGCCACTTATTTGAGTTGGACCGTTTATTCAGATCTTACTGTGAGTTAAAATTTACTAACTACAGAAACTCAGCTGGCCACAACTGACATCATGTTAGACTCTCCTGAACAACGGTGTTTGCAAGGTCGCCAAAACTTTGGATACCAAAAAATTCACGTGGTAAAATCCGTTTATAATTATGTCTTTAATTTCAAAAATGTAATCAAAAACCTTCCGATAGCATAACCCTAGAGATATTAAAAAATATACAAGGTGAGTTTTAATTACCCGGCATCCTTCAAAGGGGTGAATCAATCAATCAGGGGTCTTGGAGACGTTCAATTTAAGAGAAAGGTCCGGGATATGCTTATTAAGAACCCAATGTATTCTGTTAAGGACTTTGAGAGTATTGATTTTCCTAATCTTCTATAATTATTCATTTTACAATCTTTTCTTATTTTTTTTTATTTCTAATTTTGATTTTTTACATTACTAAATACAATCATTGATTATAAAATATGGATTATAATATTAAAAAATATATATTGACTATTTCTATTGCGACATTGTTATTAATGTAATTTTATATTTTTTATAATTTAAATTTTACTGTTTTATAACCGACTCTTCGTTTTTATATTTTGACTATCTGCAGTATTTTAGCAGCTCCAATTATTTTTAAAAGATTTTAAATCTTTATTTTAAATTTAAATAGTAATTAAGGTTTTAATTAAGATTCATTTTATTTTTGTACATTTAGCCCCATTGTTATCAATGTTATAAGTAACTCAGAAAATTTGAACACCGAAATGCAGCTAATGCTCATAGCCCACCTAACTAGGACTAAACTTCCCCGTATCTAGGCGCGTCAGAGTAATTAAAATAAGTAACACAACTTATGTAACAATTAGCCTAATTACCATAAAAAAACTTTTTATTTTTATAATTAATTAATGTACTTAATTAAGATGAATAATATATAATAATAAATACATAACATAAATACATACGAATCAAAACACAAAATTTGTGCGAATAATACATTGTGGGTAATACAATGTGGAAAATACACGTATACGTAAATACGTTTTCAATAAATAATAAATGATATATGGTATAAACATATTTATAATTTAATAAAATATATAAATACAATTATAAAAGCACTGCTAAAAAATATGAAATAATATAAATAAAAATATGATATGATATACTATTAATATGTACATAAAAATTTATATAAATATACAATATTATTTTTAAATTAAATTAACCGTTATACATACGCTTTACAAACCAACTTTTCAGATTTAGACCTTCCTAATTCAAATAACCATTTATTAATATTGTCTTTAAACTCTTGATTGTTCTTCAGGTGTTTCCATTTTTCCTCTATGTCATTATATAATTTGGGACCAATGAAAAAAGCTTGTCGTTGCGCAAATGTTGTTCGCACTCGAGGAATAAGGAAATTTTGTTTCTGTGAACTCCGAGTATTGCAGTTTTGCTGATTTTGATCATGTCTATCTTTGTGTTTATGAAAAAATATTATCACATATTTAATAAACAATTGCTTGACGTCCAGACCTTTAGACTCCTTGAAAAGACGCTCTGACGGGTAGTCATTAGGTTTCCTATAAATTATCCGTAACAACAGTTTTTGCGTCTTTATTAGTGGATCCAAGGCCTGTTTCGTGCAAGCACCCCACCCTACAATCCCATAAATCATAAGACTTTGGCATAGAGCTATGTAGGTGATTTTAATTGTTTTCCGAGATAGTACATTGCGCAGTTCACAAAAAATATATATTAGTTTCCTTAATCGATCAGAGAGTTGAATTATGTGGCTATATTGATTTAACTTTTTTTTTTAAATTGTCGATATTTAAAAAAATAATTATACCACATAAGTTATAATACCAGTTAATCAATTTGACTATACCAAGAGTAGGAATTCCGACCCACTGGCTTATTTGAAGAAAAAATACCAGCAGGTAAACAACTTTTAATTTTAAAAAATGGAAAAAAACTATAGGAAATCAATTACCCCCGTGACAGGTTTTATTTCCATATCCATTTCCAAGGTGAGTTAAGAGAGGAGAGGACTAGTAAGAACATAGTAAATGAGATTCTGGTGACTATCTCAGTATGGCCAATTTTTTTTTCAGATTACACGGCACTTCCGGCAGAAGACCTACCTAAGTTATTACGGGTCAGAAATGTAGGCCGCTTCAAAAACGCAGCAGCTCAAATCGAACACTAATTTACTAATGGACCATCAGCCTCGTTATTAATTCGATTATCGCGCGAAAAAGTTATCCCAAACTTGGAAAATTGCGACGTTCAGAGCCCTTCGAGTGTAATTTATAAACCAATATTGCCATAATCCAATATTCAGGACAATCTCACCGAAAGGAATTTTAGGTCGAGCCTTTTGATGGTAGGTACCTACCTCTAAAAGCCACTTAGGCTCCGTAATAAGAGTACGCTAAAAATAGCCGACGAACGCGTGGAAACAAAGGAGCGGTGACATATTAGTAACGGGCGATCATAATGGCTAACATGTTGGACGAAACATATCGGACGATAGAAAATAATAGAATAGAATAGAATAACTTTATTGTGCTAAAAATATACAACATTACATAGTGAAGATGACATTATTTAAAAAAAACGATTTATGCACAAATTGCGGTTAGCTTTAGGATTATACATCAAATGTTCTAATGTGCTATCTGTTCAAATCTACTTTTTTCGTACCTATCTAAATATAGAAATGTTGAGTATATCCAGTGGCACACGCAGAAATTAATCTGAGGGGGTGCTACCAGTCCACTGTAAAAAAAATAAAATTTAAATGCAAAATGGTAGCCTTTAGCACTAACTTTTTGCATATTTTTTAAACAGTCTGAACAGTCTATTACCTTTTCAAGAATAAACATAAAATGTAATAGCATGGACTAAACAAATCAATGATACATTTTTGGGAACCTTACGGTTATTCAAAATATTATATTAAAACTTTAAGTTAATTTAAAAATTAACATTTGAGTACAGTCCTGAACACACACATTATTTAGCCTAGAGAAAGAACGCATACACCAATTACAGATATCGTATCTTAATATTAAATAATGTAATGTAACTTATAATAGTAATATTACATAATTGAGTTCAATATATTTAAATTGTAGTGACATACTCGTATTAACGCAAAAGAAAGGAGATTTGATTATAAATAAATCAAAATTTAGATTGACGGCATGTTTTCAACCCAGAGAATTTGTTAGTTGGGGATGTTAGTGCACGCATACTAATATATAATGGTGGTTTATTGAATGAAGGCCACTTTTACGGCATATAATTGCATAATTGCATTAATACGGAGATCGGCCGCCCGCGAGTTGTCGCAGCGGAAATACCACCGATCGGTGGTATTAGCATTCCATTGGTCAATGCAAACTTTAGGCCAGGAATTTCACCACAATTTTGTTTGAACAAATCCAAAATTCAAAATTTGAATTTGAAATTTGACGGAGGTGATAGTATGTTAAGTATAATTGCTTTGATTTCTCTAAGACTGCATCATAGGCGTTTGAAAGAAATCCTCGTACTTTTGATCTTATAGCATTCCTTCCATGCTGTGATGCCTAACTTTCTTCGGTGTCTGCTTTTATCAATAAAAAAATCTATTTTTGGCGCGAACCTCGCTTACTTATCGGGTTCTAACGGCGAGGTCGCTTACCTGGTCGAATGAACCCCTAGTGCAAAAATAAACCCTCTTTTGTGTCCTCGCCCCGCGTCCGTATGTGTGCCCGTACCTGTGTATTAGTGTGTATGCCTCCCAGCATCCTTGAAGTTTGTATGAATGACATTTACATACACAGTCCAGGGGCAGTACACGTACTATGGGTCCACAGGTACGAATGTGTGAGTGTGACCTAAATCAGACCCCTGGCCTCGCTCAACGACAAAATGCACGTTTATTTCGAGCATGCTGGCGAATTTCGTGACGTAATTATGACGCTCGACAAATTAACTACTACGTCAACTGGTTATGTTTGGGAATCGATGAATGCCCCTTGATATTAAGCATTGATTGATTATATAATACACTATATATAATCAATGATATTATTAAAGAGGTGTAATAGTTTACGTCTATTTATAGAATTTATGGAAGATTAAGATGGCGATTTCTGGAGCCCAATAGGGTTTCTGGAGCCCAATATTTTAAATAACAAAGAAAATCGGCATTTTAAAATTCTGTATAAAATTGAGCTAACAGGTCAATGGTCAATAAAAGTTGTTAAAAATATTACATTACCTTTAAAAAATATTAAAATTGCTAATTCACGCAGTGAAAGGTTAATCCAAAATGTGGCAAAAGTATAAAAGTAGCAAACATAATTAACTGCTGACAAGGAATATGGAATCCTAAACAACGTATCTAAGAAACAATCTAAGAAATCTTAAAAACGTCTAAAATATTATGTCTTTTTGGATCATAATATTTTAAGGGTGTCTAACAATTCTTAGAAATAAAATAATGATAATAAAGCAGAGAACCTCTTAAAGATTCCATTTTCTTTGAACTCAATGAATAGTTTTTGTTAAATCTTTTATATTGTGGCCAAATTTTTATTCCACTCTCTCTCTCTCTCTCTCTCTCTCTCTCTCTCTCTCTCTGTGTGAATGTAACAACTTTGATATTGTCTTTGGCAAATATAATAGTTTTTTCCGACATATATAGATATGTATTAATGTATATAGATTGTAATAATAGTATTACAACTTAAGCAGCTACTCTTATCAATTTGCTCATTTGTTCAGAATTTTAAAATGCATATTTTTTTGTGTAAACAGCGATTAAAAAAACACCCCATTGGCCCCCAGAAATTGCTTTTTTAACAACCATTACTTGAAATAATCCTAGCATTTTCAGGAAAATATCCCTACTTGAACGCGTACATTGTGAACTAACATTTAATTTTGATAGATTTCGATGCATTTTTAAAGATGTTTTGTGTCTGAATTGGTAAGGATTTCATTAAAACAATAATACATAATAAATAGTCTTGCGCATAGTTTATTTCCTGGCTACTTCCTACTTTTATATCGACTAAGTAATTAAATTCTTCGACGTGCCGTATTTTTTCCTTTATGATAATGTATCCAATTCAATTCAGTCTAATTTGATTTTCAACAACCAAATATAATTATTTTACTACTGGATAAAATAAATTAAAATATAGCCATGTAAGGAGCTACAGAACCTTTACATATTTCCATATGGGGTTTTGGAACCTATCCTAACATTTCATTTTATTTTTTTACACGATTTTATTAGCTTGACCTGTTTGTATCAATCTCAATTAACGGAATCTTTCAAGTCGAATTTCAACCACTTCTGATAGTCGTATCAACATGAAACTTGGCAATTATGTGTAGTTCTGATGACAATACTATAATATAGTATCATCGAGCTGATCTGATGACGGAGGCGGAAGTTAGTCACAGGAATTTCATAATGAAACATAGTATCCGAGCCGTGTTTGGGCTTGTTCAATCGGCTTGAGATGTAATCTGGTCATGAATGATTTCCAAAATCTGGTCATTACGACGGAAGGTGGCACTGGAATTCTATAACGGAACAACGTATCTTAGCCGTGTTTAGGATTGTTGGAATCGTCTTGAGAAGTAGGTTCTCTGGTCATTAATGATTTCAAGGGTCTGATGATGGAGTTGGAAGGTTGGCAATGAAATTATATATCGTAAAAACGTATCTTAGCCGTGTTTGGGGTTGTTGGAATCAGCTTGAGATGTACTCTGGTCATGAATGACTTCAAGGATCTGGTGATGGAGCCGGAAGGTAGGCACTGGAATTCTATATCGGAAAAACGTATTTTAGCCGTGTTTAGGCTTGTTAGAATAGGCTTCAGATGTACTCTGGTCATGAATGATTTCTAGGGTCTGATGGTGGCACTGAAATTCTACAACGGAACTATGAATCTTAGCCGTGTTTAAGCTTGTTGGAATCGGCTTGAGATGTACCCTGGTCATGATTGATTTCTAGGGTATGATCATTGAGCCGGAAGGTTGGCACTGGAATTCTATATCGGAACAACGTATCTTAGCCATGTTTAGGCTTGTTGGAATAGGCTTGAGATGTACTTTGGTCGTGAATAATTTCCAGGGTCTGATGATGGAGCCGGAAGGTTGGCACTGGAATTCTATATCGAAACAACGTATCTTAGCCGTGTTTAGGCTTGTTGGAATAGGCTTAAGATGTACTCTGGTTATGAATAATTTCCAGGTTCTGATCATGGAGCCGGAAGTTGGCACTGGTATTTTATAACAGAACAACGTATCTTAGCCGGGCTTAGACTTTTGCAATTGTCTTGAGATGGGCTCTGGTCAATTATGGTTTCCAGGGTCTGATGTCGGAGCCGAAAGGTATGTACTTGTACTAAATAATGGAAAAATTATTGCTCAACGTGTTTGGGCTGGTTGGAATCGTCTTAAGGAGTACTCTAATGACAAGATTGTGTTAAAACTAAAAGTATGTTTATTCCTTTCCCATTTTGTGATGATAAAATGTTGAAATGAAAAAAAAAATAGTTTCAAAAACTAAAAAAAACACGCTTTTGTAAGTATTGCACTAAAAAGCCTAAAATAAAAAGCAAATAATAATTAACCACTCTGTTATCACTGTTTATCCCGTAAGGGACTTCAAGTACTCATGGCTGGCATGAGTACTCCAAGACATGGATTACACTCCCGTAAGGGAGTGTAAGCCATGTTTGTAACTACATATATTATTTGAGTGTGAAATTGTAGGGCACTTTTACTTTAAATCAATTCATCATAATGCTTCTCAGTGAAATGTTTCCAAAAAGCATTGTTATGAAAAATTATGTACCTAAACAAATGCTAGAAAAAGCGCCCAACATTTTTACACTCAAATAATATATGTAGTTGATTACAAACATGGCTTACTTTAAGTCGTTTCATGGCTAAACAGTGTTTCATTTTTGGCTTTTTATTGCAGTACTTATAAAAGCGTGTTTTTTTTTTAGTATTCGAAACTATTATTTTATTTTGTGGATTCTAAAACATGTGGATTCTAAAACGTGGATTATTATGTGATACTATTATTATGTGGATTCTAAAACAAATTATTATCAGAATGTTACAAGGACCAAACATGGACTTTTAAAAAAACCGAATCCGATATAATCGCAAATAAAGCACTCCAATAAAAGTCTACGTTATGGCAAACGTACGAATCAAAGGCAATCAAAGAATTGAACAAGAAGAAACTCAATAAATTATGAAAATTTACCAAAAATATGTTTTCTCAACCAAATTCCATTATAACAGGGAAGAACGAGAAATATTACTGAAAACAATAGAAGTTTGAGACACAAAGCTGTATATTGTATTTTTTATTATCTTAGGATACAGAGAATACAATGGATAAATATACTTGCTTTGCTTGATCGTGTTTTCTCCCAATCAACACCATCCTATTCCACGAGCTTTTCGAACCATTAAGTTACCACGGTCTCGAACTTTTTTTTTTTTTATTGCTAGTAGTCTTTATTTATAAAAAAGATACAAATTACATGTCACAGTTCCCCACTAAGGCTATTGCCTTTTCAGTGGGTCTTCGGTCACCCTTGACAATTTACCCACAATTTCTCGTCATAATAGTGATTTCTACTACTACTTTTTGAGTATCCATCGTGCAAGACTCTCTGCCAGCAAATATACGCAACTCGCCTTCATTATAATCATTGCAGGCTCACCTCAACCAGTACGATTTTTCTTAAAAGTCCTTATCTTTATCTCTCTTTCATCTCCCAATTTCCTATTTTCGGACATTCTTAGTTTAAAATACTGTAGTTTGTATTTTATGCAGACAATCTTATTTGTTAAATAATCATTACCTCCAGAACGCGCCCACATGGACGTATCCAGGGGACAGGAGGGAATACGTTCCCCGTTCCCGAATTAAAAAAAAATAAAATACGTGTGGCACTCGGGGACTGCCGCGGTAAAGCTATTGCATAGCATTTTTAACAACTTATGCAATTATATTTATTTATTTATTTTATTTTTTTTATTTTTTCTGATATCAGATAACTGCACTCTATCGGAAAACGTTGAAATTATTCCGAATCGTTTGCGGCTGCGGTAGCAAATGATTCGGAATAATTTGAAAGTCTTCCGATAGAGCGCCGCGCACGAATTTTTTATTCGATAAAGCAAAAAAAAACGGATTATTCGAAAAAAATCGTAGATAAAATAAAAGATAATTAAATTATCTTTAAAATGGTGCAGGTTTCATAATAATACGCCAGCTAGTATTTGCGTAGTAGTCGTTTTTGTGTTCGGTTAGACCTAATTTCACAAATTAATTACACTATGTAATATAAACAAAATCGAAAATATTTAAAGCTAAGAATATTAGGAAAATGTTCTTGTTTATCATATATTTTTTTCGAATCGTAAGCAGTACTCGTTTAGACGTAATTATCAGATTAAAATCAGAAATTTCTTCATTCGGTCGCCGCGCTGGCCTAGGCCCGCGATAAAAGCTATGCAATAGCTTAATAAAATAAATAAATAATTATAATTGCATAAGTTGTTAAAATTGCGGGGAAACGGGGAAATTCAAGGGTAATGGGTGCCGCGAGCATTATTTTAATGAATGTCCCCCCCCCCCCCCCCCCCCGAAACTGAAGTCTGGATACGTGTCTGTCCAATTACCACTTCCCTGTCTCATTATGTTAGTTGCAAGGTAAGTGCAAATAAATATTTTTTGTTATAATTAATACACAATTAAATAAAAGACTCGCGGTTGTTTGTCATTATAAATAGGATACAACGAATTTACCGCTTGAAGTTTGTAGCACTCGACATTTCGGCGATGTTGTAACCGTGTTGTCCAGGGTAGACTAAAGTACTGTCAATCGTCAACCGTTGCTCTGCTGGTAGGTGGCAAACTGCTGCTGTTACTTCGCAAATTATAGACGTGGTGGGGCGGCGAAGTCGGTGCGCGCGAAATTTTGGAAAACCGATGTGCACACAACACTCACTGTATCCTGTATCACGTCCTTGCTCTCTGCGATGGGCATTGAAAACATTTTAGGTGGTGGGTTCCACGTAGTAGAGAGTTTGTAACCGTCGTCGTCACTATTGAAGTTCGGTTTTTTTATTATATTGTTTTAACTACCAGTACACCAAGAGATACGTTTTATTTCAACTACTACTTTTGTTTAAACTATTTTTTTTAAATAACAAAAATAATTCACATGTGTTTTTACGCAATATCTGTTTTGTCACATTATTTAAAATTGAATAATAAAAGTAATTTGTGAATTCGAAGACTATTTAATTACTGTTTATTGACATTATAAACAAGAGAAAACGGATTTATGGTATATCCAATTTATCTTGTGTATAAAAAATAGAGCTAATCAGAATTTTTGGATGTCTCAGATCTAGTGTCCGATTACGGGTGCAGTATGTGTCGTGAGTCGCGGCGCTCCCTCATCGAAGAGTTGCGGGGGGGACGGGGTGGAGCGAGAAAGCCTCCGCTGCAGGAGAGGCCGTCCCGCTCGTGCGGGGCATTGAGAGTTCAACGGCCTATGCAGCGAGGACGCCGTCTGTGACCTAGTTAGAGTCCGTTACGTCACACTACGGACCCGTACCCTGGCGAGGCCTCTGCCCGCCCCTTCCCCGTGCCCTATGACGTCACGGGACCAAAGAGGCGTGGCCTCGCCCCGATCCCGCAATAGGTACCTGTCCGCGTTATTTTTAGGCATGCATTTGGTATTCACTTTGGTGTAAAAAGGATTCAAAGCGGTTTAAAACATCCTGGCGTAGCTTGGTCAAACGACCACTGAGCTGTTTCAAGTAACTGCGAATGTTTCATGATAGTCGTTATTACTCGATTTCAGACGTTCATATCGCAATGGATTAGAGAGAGGTAGTAAAGGATATATATTGACTAATCCCTTCAAATAAGTGATATTTCTGTGTAAGTACCATTTACTACTAAACATTAAAACTAAGTACATTTTACACATATTTTTTTTAACCTAATCCAAACTTAAATGACGACTTTGGGCTATATTAAAATAAAATCTCTCTAAAATAAAGGGATCTAAGAACACAACACTTAATTTTGAGTAAATTAAAAAATACCTCCTCATGTGAAAAATTCTATCAAACAGTTTTTTTCCTCAATAATTCTCTATTATAAACATATCAAAGCTGGACTTACGTTTTCAAATTTGTTTTTTTAGTCTCCACATTATTTTTTTGTGATTTTAAAGTTAGTGATTTTTTCTTTTAAAAACTAGTGAAATGTATGTGCAAAAATATATAGGACTAAGCCCCTGCCAATGGTGGCGAGCTATATGTTAATTAATGTACTACAATTATTATATACAAAAGTCCTTATAATGTACTAAAATTGTTACTCTTAAGAAACTATGTATAAATATATAATTATGACTCTTAAAAAACTATGTATAAAAATGAAATTGACATTTTAAGCTTTATTTTTTCTGCTGTATTTTCAGCTTAAACGAATTTTCTATTGCTATTTTATTCAAGTTGTGTATTTTATTCTATTGTCAAATTATTTTATCATAACTAGATGAGCATCGCGCTGTTTCCCTTAGTGCTAAGTCATATGGCTCTCGTGGGCTTTCAGCCTGCACAATCTGTCTTTCTCTTTGGCGCGACGCTAACTATTTCTCGGGCCTGCTGCCCTCATGATCTGGATTTTTTCGATCGGGCATTCATACGCCTATCTAACAACCAATATTTTGAGGCATATTATATAGATACAAATCGTCAAAGACGTTAGTTTTACAAGTTTTATTTGATAATTATAGAAACATTTTGACATCATTTGGTATGCGGCCTTGTTACAACCCGCACTGCTTTTGCTTCGCCATTTTTTTTCCCACAACAATTTGAGAGCAAATCGATCGAAAGATTGCAAATCATTAAACCAGCTTCCCATTGAAGTATGGCAGGCCGTTATTGGGGGTAGGTACAACGTAACCATTCTTCTTGTGACGTTCTGGGCTTCCTTACGTAAACATATACAGATTTACAGAAGCAATACAATTAGTCTAGCACCATTACGAGGGAGTTAATGAGCCCTGTTGGAGTTGGCCACGAGGACCTATTTGTTCAGGGTCAGTTACACTCACGGGTCAACACATATCCGACGGCCTTCACGAATCAAGTGCGAGCCTGGGCAGGGCTCTAGCCCGAGGGCTAGTTCTGGCGCTCCTGGACGGTTTGCGCACCGTGCGGCGTCAGCCAATCGATTATGCATTCTGACTAACAGTCGGGGGAGTCTGGAAACCTCTGGAAGACTTCGTCGAAGAATATTGTTTGATATTTGTACGTACCTATATGAATTTGTAAATTTTTCAAAAATATAATTCCTTTTCAAATAAAAAAAATATACTGTTACTTTTTGGATATGCCTCGTATAAATGTAATTGAAAATTTTACTCCTTTTATACACGACTGCCCAAAAAACAGTGTAATGTGTTCAGTGTTCATCTATGTATGTTTTCCGTTTCTTTATTTCAGTATAACTTTGAACGCTTGAGCTGATTTGAAAGTGTGTGATATTATTAGAATCGTTATGTCATCTCGAGTATTATAGAATACCTTAACTGTCCAAATATCAAGTAAGTAGTTGTCTAACTGTCCAAATGACCAAATATCAATTAATTAGCATAAATATATCGTGTTTTTTGTCAAAAGAAAAATCTGATTGAATACATACCGGAAATGTACATGTATTTATATGTATAAATACGTAAACCACAAATATTTCTTTAAAAAATCGTAATAAAAATAATTACAAATACAATAGTTCATATTTTATAAGGGCAGTCGTGTTTTTTAACCTTTTTAATATATTTAGTTTAAGATTTTACTCAACCGATCATTCCCATATTTAAATTTGACTAAAAGAAAGCATGGCAACCCAGCGAATCTACAAAGTTTCGCAAAATAAATGTAATACGTACAAAGAAGTCCCTACCTTTGAGGTTGCTGATTAACGATCACTAGATGAAACCGCAAGAAATGTTTTCTTTATTGGCGATGGAAAAACAATACAGCCCTCGCAAAGCTATAAATCCAAAAGATATAATTTTTATAGCAGATTCCGCATGTGCGGAATCTGCTATAAAAAAAATTTTAGAGCATTGCGGTCGGGCCTGAAAAGCTCGTAACGGTTATGAATTATGGATCTACCTTGTCCCAAATTCGCAGGCAAATCGACAACCTCAAATAGTAAAGCGGTCACAGACCCTGCGACCCCGCTACTTGGTACTCTTACCTCTCTTCTATGGTTCATTTTGTTCGTATCGCTTTATGTTTATGCAATACTGTCACTATCGGGAGAGTTTGGATAGTCGACCACAACGGGTGAATCCGTCACCCTAGGAAGTTTTAACGAAAGCGATGGTTCTATCTCCCGTAATGTGAGCGTAGAAGACTTTACGACGAGTACAAATCTACCGTCCTCGTCAGATGCTAAACCAGCGGGCAGCCTCGCTCCATGACTACCAGTTTTGGCAGGATATCTCCATCAAGAATTAACCACGAGGATTAGAATGGAGAATTCAGCGATCGGCACCGAAGAAAACCTGGCTAAATAACATCAAAGACGACCTTAAAAATCAACGATTGTCGGCTAGGGATGCTCGAGACGTGACAAAAAAAAGTCAAGAATGGAAGCGAATCGTGAATGGAGTACGAGATCCAGCGGCACCGACAGCAGCGTATTAGCTGCGAGGGCGACCCCCTCCCCAATCGCCGGCTACGGAATAAATAATAATAACAATAATAACCACGAGGATACCTCCGACCTCCCGACTTGTTACGGGTACGAGGTCGCTTGCGCGATTCTCTCCCTTATGTAGCGGTGATTCGGTGTCTACCGAATCTGTCGCGGACCACGGCATCCTTTGCTTGGCTCTTCACTTCATATCGAGTAGCCGATTGGTCGTTTCAAGAGCGGTTGCCATAAGGTTAACAACCACCCCCGCTCTATAGGAAACAAAGCCGTTTCCAGACTTCCCTGGTTATCAATCGAAATGTACAGTCGATTGGCTGACGCCACACGGTTCGCAAACCGTCCAGGAGCGCCCGAAGGACGATTCCGGGCAGGCACAGAGTCCTACCCGGTCTCCCACTTCTGCGTAGGCTACCGGATGGGTGCTGACCTATGAGTCGGGCCGACTCTAACACATGGGTCATAATAGCCCAACTGCAGTGGGTCCATTAGCTCCCACTATCGGGATAGAATGGAATATACTACGATCACCTTTATACTTAAAAACTACACAAGGAATATACAGTAATGGTCAACCATATAATAACTCTACTGTCTCTTTCCCCTAGAAGACCTAGCTATCCTAACGATCTGAAAATAAAAGACATTTGACATAACCAGCTACGATAAGGGTCACCTTACATTAGATAAACTTTACATACCACTAAATATCCCTCCCTCACAAATGACGAACTAATAAAAGCCCAACCCTTTCATAACGAAATCGAATGTAAAGCCAAATGATCCATAAAGTCTACCGTCATTATCTGACCAAGGCCTAGCAGCTGAGAGTGCGATTGAAGGACAGCTCTATCCTTTACTGTTGGCCATCAATTTAAAAAGTGGCCTGTGAAGCAGTGAAAGGTCAGCGGCCACGATAAAAGGGGTGATAAATGTCCATCAGAGGCTAACAGACGTCTCGGTGATCAGATTTATGGGTTTTATAGGAACAAGCAAATAGGTTAGGCGGGCATTACACAAGCTTGTTGGTATAGGACGACTTGACCGTTAATGGATGATACGCGCATTTCATTCTTATTAGCCTAGAAGGCCAAAAAACATGTTTCTAATAAAAAAAAATAAACTTAAATTTGAAATCTGATCATGGATCTTTTATATCAGTTTGAATAACATTTGAAAGATAAAAATATTTTTTGTAATAGTAAAAAAAACTATTTTTAGATATTGAATTGCAAATGTTTCTACCGCTGCGGAAATGACGGTATCTGCTTGCGCCGGTAATAGCAAGTGTAATTTTGCCTGAAACAAAAAAAAAATAACTAAGATATTGATTTTTACATATGTATTTTGTAGATAAACTAAAAAAATAACTAAAAGGTCTAATTTTTTAAGGATTTAAAGAAATAAAATCGATTTTCGCCCCAAAATTGGGTGTTCAAGCAGTATATATATACTGCTTGTATATATATATATATATATATATATATATATATATATATATATATATATATATATATATATATATATATATATATATATATATATATATATATATATATATATATATATATATATATATATATATATATATATATATATATATATGTATATATATATATATATATATATATACATATATATATATATATATATATATATATATATATATATATATATATATATATATATATATATATATATATATATATATATATATATATATATATATATATATATATATATATATATATATATATATATATATATATATATATATATATATATATATATATATATATATATATATATATATATATATATATATATATATATATATATATATATATATATATATATATATATATATATATATATATATATATATATATATATATATATATCTATATATATATTAGAAATTAAAACATAACGGCGTGACATTTCTCTTCCAATTTTTTTTATTGTTCATCGGTATATTAATGTAGTTTATAAAAAAAATGTATCATTCGAAATGACCGCCTTTGACCTTAATGCAGGCCTTGAGTCTCCTCGGCCAGTCGTTGATCGAATTACGCAACTCATATAGAGGGAAGCTGCTCACTGCTTCGACCAGGGTAGACTAGAGGGCTTCGATGTTGCTGTATCTTCTGTGGCACCCTTTGTCCTCTATAACCACCCATAGCTTATATCAAGCGGGCTCAGATCGGGAGTACCAGCAGGCCAACCATCTGGTGACAAAAAATGCTGGTACATGGCGCTGCAGCCAGCGTTGAGTGGTTATGGCCTTGTGTGCCGGCACCGAATCTTGCTGGAATATCCAATGCTGGTTTTGAAACCTTGTTTGGTTGAGAGGCTTCACAACATGATTCAAGATTGTCCGTTGATAAACTCTAGCTGAGGTTTTCACTCTTGTTTCGCAGAAATGAAGCTGTGTGGTGTCATCATAGGCAACACCCCACGAAACCACATCCTAATATCTAATATCTTTATTGTGAACATTTCACAATGCGCTGGTTTATTGTCTTACGACAATGCTTTATAATCAACCCTACTATGAAACGTAAGTGTAAATGCATATCTCGTTATTGCAATCGATCGGCAGAATTCGTATGCAAATCCATTATTTTTGCCCCGACAGAAATTGTGACACAGACATTAATCGAACCCGGATCCTTAGTATGCAAAATCAGACGACATAACCACTATGCCGCTATAAGTAGAATATGCGTATATTCTACTTATACCCATCGATATATATTAATATATATCGATACGTAGAATATCACATTTTGTTAATTTGGTATTTTTTGTTAATTTTGACTTTACCAAGTGTAAGAATTCCTACCAACTTATTTATAAAAAATAAAAATAAAAAATGAATATATAAAAATTAAGAAGTAAAATCCCTCTAAAAATAGGTGGGCCTTTAAAAGTAAGTAAAATAAAAGTTTAAATTTCCTATAAATAAAAAAAAATAGAAATGTAAATGAGATAAAAAAATATTAAACATTTGATAGACATCCGAGTTCCATTAGGAGCGTCAATCGCCCCCTCTTATTATTCATTAAATCTATATAGAGGACTTTCCTTAACTTCTACGATAATTATAGATAATTATTACTAAAATTAATATTTATTTACCATTTATATACTAAATCACAAATTTTACATGGCACATGTTTCTTTGTAATCAATAAGACACTTATATTTACAATGACTTTATTTATTTAGTTATTTATTTATTTAAGAATTAATTACTGTAAAATATTGATTTTGCTTACAAAAATAACAGAAACCGAATGGCAAAACCTTAACCTTTTGTTGATTTGATTCTGTCACCCAACTGGGACTAGCCCGTTCTAGGGTGGACAGGACTCTAATATTACAATCAATTATGTACAAGTTTTAGTAAAATATACTCTCAAATTACTTAGTTTTTTTTGGCGCAGTACAGGAGCAAGTACCTACATGTGTAAAAGTTAGGCATATGCTAATTAGTTGCCAAACTGTAAAGTATGCAGTAGGTATCTCAAAAATAAAACTACTTACAGGCTAAAAGCGACCACCATACGAGGCAGTCTAGAGTTCTCTAAGTTGGCGCGAAACCATGAGTGTGTAAGTAAACCAATTAGAAATGGAGAGGGAGATATTTATTAGATGCTCGTTGTTTTGACGAACGTTAACTTTCTAAGGTTATTTGTTGTGTGGGGCTTTTCTAAGGTCTTTATGAGCCTTGTAATATTGCGACCATTGCTGATCTATTGTGTTCGCCACTTACTACAGTTCTGCGCTAAGCCTCAGGTCATTTAAGAACCGCAATAGTCTTTTGGCGCCAGATTGTTTTACCTCCTCTGGTTGGAGATAATGACCACCCAAGTGGGTGTATCTTTTACGCATCAACGGGCCACACTCGCACATGAGGTGCATGGGAGTTTCCTATGCCCTTTAGCAGAACCTGCACATTTTTGTGTCTCGGAGCTTGAGGTTGAACATGTGTTTGTTCAGGCCACAATGGCCCGTGAGCGCGTTAATAGGGTTAATAGTAAACCCCAACATATTAAAAGGGCGGCTTAGCAACTAGATTTCTCCCAACTATCCAAACAGTAACGAACCGTTTATTTCTCATACCTACGTATATGAAATTATCGTCTGAGGACACGAAGAATCTGTCGGCAAATTCCATTCGAGTAGGTTATTTACTTAATGAGCTCAACAAATCGTAGCAAATAAGCCACTTATCGAGAGAAAAACAAATTAGTCTCAGATCGTCATCCATCTCAGAAGTTTCCGACCTTCCGTAACCCAGGTTGCGTTGCGATGACGATATTCCCCCTCGTCCACCCGAAATTTCCAGACTCATCAAAGCTCATTAGCTAGTCAAGTTGGTCGTCTGTCTCGCCAATTATCCCTCAATTTATCCAATATTTATCAAACTCTCTCAATTCTGTAGCCATTATTATCAGTAGTTAAAATAATAATGTGTAGTTTGGCAAAGTATCAGTAAACAAATGTTTTCATTTTCAGTGACATATGAAATTATGTAATTAGTAATAAGTAAATAAAAAAACTGCAATTAAAAGAGAGGTAAAACTTAACGACGAGTATGTTATACCGACTTAGTCCAGTTGGAAGACGGTGGTCTCAAAAAAAAGGAGAATTTCTCCTTGAGATAAGAGGGCAAAGTGGAATTATTGAGTATATTGTAGAGAAGCAATATCATTTTAATGTTTTGGGTTTCTATATCCTGTGTTCACCGACCATGTTAGACGGCTATATCCCTGTATTCCAGGTGTCTTACCTTTACTGATTGACTTGAAATTTTAAACATAGGCTACTGAGGGGTCAAGTAGCGGTGTCAAATTATGATTTTAGTAACAATTAAATAAAAAATCTTTGCATTATAAGTAATATTAATAATTTTAATTAATCAATATCCTTACGTATTATATGCAATATTCTTACGTATCAAATGCAATGCCTGTTTGTCTCTCTGTGTATTAATATCTTTAGAACCAATAAACTAATGTCGATCTAGTATGTTTCCTGTATATAGAATACCTATTCCTTTTGGCTATAGTCTAGGTGAGATCAAAACTGGGGAAATAGTTTTTGAGATATCATATAAAATATCAGATAAGTCGAAAAAATGCAAATTCTAATATTTCAACATTTTGTATATCATTACATTGTATAAAATGAAGTCGAAATTTATTAATGTCTGTTTATCCGTCTTCTTCTAAACCACTCGATGGATTTTGATGTGATTTTCACTGTTAGAATAAGAGATAAACGAAAAAGGCTTTTGTATGTAAATTGTAACTATTTTGTACAAAATGGCTGAACTATGATAGTGTTTTTCAACAAACGGTTTTCGTGCGTTTACATAGCTAACGCTGGCCAAATATTCAGAGTATATTAAAATAATATACTAGAAAACTGTAGGTCTTAAAAAGGCCTACAGAAAAGTCCGCGACAGCATGTGTCTATATCCTAAGGTACACCCACAATAACTATTTTTATCTATTACAGATTAGTAAAAAACGATAGGTTATTTGCAAAACTATTTTTTCCAATTCATTAATAATCTTAATCCAATCCGTTGTGCATTTAATATAGATTAAAACTGTCTTGTACACTATATCATTCAAATGAATACTTTATATCACAGATATCACAGATTCAGAATATCAGAATATCGCACAGATTCAGAATTACGTGGAACATTGGGTTCCACGTAATTCTGAATCTGTGCGATAGTCTGCAAGGTCTGTGACGTCTTCCACTTTTCGTTCTGTTTGGTGGGGCTTCTTGTGAGCCGGGTCCATTGGCCCGGCTTTCTAGGATATTGCGTCTCAGGGCTGTTCACGCTGAGGCAGACACAGGCGAGTCGCGGCTCTCTATGTTCTATTTATAGGCCGTGGCCCGTGGCGCGGACGGCAACAATAGTGGCGGCTGCATTTTATTGAAATTGAAATTGATATTGAAATTTTACTTCCGCGCCTATTGCCCTACGGAAACCTGTATCAAGCAGTTCAATATGACTTTATAATTTGTTCATATAAATTCATTATATAAAATTCATATAACTTCTGTTTTGACATTCTGAAATGAGTGGGAAATCGAACATATGTGGTATCCCTCTACATAGCGAGACTTTGGAAAACCATGCACCCAAATAGGAGAACGCTTTTAATTTATTTTTGTTTTCTTCGCCTCTGAGCAGTATAAAGCTACCACGATCACTTCTCCCCATAATACGTCCATCTCGTTAGCCAGATAACCAACAAATGAATAATTATGCCGCGTCGCTGCAGCTAAGTTCGTTTTGGCAGTGCCGCACCTTAAGGCTGTTATGTTAATCAGGCGTTACCATAATAAATTTAGAACAATCATTATAACAGTTATTAAGAAGTAACTGACACTGACAGATATTTCGGCGTACAACAAAAAAAGTATTTGTACTTAGGTAAGTATTTGCCAAGAGATATATAGACCTCATTATATCATTACGTTTTTTACACAGATTGTAGTAAATAATCTGTATTATTTACTACAGATTGTAGTAAATAATACAGATTGTAGTCATGTAGTTATAATACTTAGGAAGAAAAGCTATACTATCTCGGCGAAAAGTAGCAGTTTAGGGAGCAGGTACGCATACTCATTGTCGCCCATCCCTATGAAAATATCACATACACGTAACGCGTACATTGTTACATATTATTTAAGAAAAGGAAGGAAGCCCATTGATTAAAGCCGCTGCTTCTTAAAATTTTAAACTTTTGTGATTTTGAAGACGCGAAAAGTCCTAATTTTGTTTACTCGAAGTCGTTAATTTTTAGTTTTAAACTAAATTTTTCATGTTTTTTAATTACGTTTACGTTGAACGTGAAAAGTATTAAATTAAATTACGTTCGCACAGAGCTAATTTTCCGAATTATTTTAAAGGAAACAAATACATGCTATAAAATCAATATATCCTACTAATATTATAAACGCGAAAGTTTGTATGTATGTATGGATGTTTGTTACTCTTTCACACAAAAACTACTGAATGGATTTTGATGAAACTTTACAATAATATAGCTTATACATCAGAATAACACATAGGCTATAATTTATACAGATATATGGTTTTCTATTATCATTATCACAATTTTCCATCACCACGCGGGTGAAACCGCTGGGCGCAGCTAGTTATACATAAATATAATATAATATATCAATACATCAATATAATAAAAACGTATGAGACACAAAGAAAACTTTATGAATCACCTTTAAACCAGTGATGAAAAAGTTTTTTAACAAGTTTTTAAAAACAGATTTTATCACCCACCTCACATTTGACCTCTGCTGATTGGCCAAAGTTTCCACAGCAATCATTACTGAAAAGAAGCTACATATTCAGTAATCTCGATACTTAACCTCGGCTGGCCCCAAATTACGGCATGATAATATCATTTTCAGAGAATCGTTGAGTGTCTCTCATAACCTGCCCCAAGCGATAGAAAAATATCTCTTCTAATTTGGTCGTATTCATCGCATGATCGTGTCCCGTTGCGGCATCGTATCCCCTAAAATTAACCGCTATTGAGACAGAAAAACGTATGTATTAATGTAAGGCCACATATCAAATAACTTGAGACATAATAAAAAGCTGTCTGGGAGCTGTACTTGAGATATGATTATAGACTTATGAATAATATGAAACACACCATCTATGACACTTTTGTTTATGTGAAACTTGTTGAATCTTGTGAAACGCAACTTATACGATTATTATTACCTATAAATGTATATTATCATCATCATCACCATTAGCACTACAATGCATTGTGAGTCGTGGCTCCATCAAGATTTTTTTCCATTCCATTCCATCCTGGGCTTTAGTTTTTAATTTTTAAATCCAAATGCATTTTCTGCCCTGCTTAGTTAAATGGCAGCAACTTCAAAATAATAAAAAAAACGTGATACCATCGGATTCCAATTCTAATCGGTTTACAACTGGTATAATAAGAAAAAGTAAATTTAATTTATACGAGAATTATAAGGCTTTCTCTCCTACTGCCTTTCCAAAATAAGGAAATAGGCAGTATATTTGAAATTTTCGGAAAAGCCGCAATAACTTTAGTTAGAGTCACTGTCTATTTTGTTTAAATTGCTGTTTTTATAATTTGCTCGGTCAAGTTTACTGCTTTATAACATCACAAATGGGGTTGTTTGACATTATAAATAGGATAGAAAACGAATTTACCGCGTGAAATTTGTAGCACCCGACGTTTCGGTGACGTTGCAGCTGCCGTTGTCTACCCTAGACAACTGCGGCTGCAAAGTCACCGAAACGTCGGGTGCTACAAATTTCACGCGGTAAATTCGTCTTCTATCCTATTTATAATCACAAATGGGTTCAACATTTTTTTCTATGAAGTCGAAGACTCTCGGGTTTGTTTGACATTATATATTTAATTATTTTATTATTTTAAATAAGGTTATAGACGGATTACAAACTTGATGCATTAAATCCGTTTATAATCTTGTTTATAAAAAGAGAAATATCAAATGTCAATCGCTCCACATTTTCAAACGGAAGACGACGGCGAATGTTGCAAGAGTTTAATTTTCACCTTCAGTCATTCGTAATAAATCAATAATTATGAGGTACTAGATGATAATAAATCAGTACTTCTTCTTTCTTTCTTTGTAATTCTTACGTAATTACTTTGTAATTCTTACAATTCTTTTGTAATTTATACAAATATTCTCTCAATTTCCTCCAGCCGTTGTGGAAACTCCTCCATTTCACGAAATAATACGTAAATACAATAATACACACATGCACCAACGCATATAAACAAAAAGTTTTGACAGCTCCAAGCTCTCAAGTATCGCCAGACGGATACTCAGCTCTGAGTAATACTCGAGTATTACTCGCCTTCTCAATACTCGACTATAAAACGAAAGCTGGTACTCAAAGGTTACTCGAGTACTGCTCGGTACTCGAGTAATGATCAATACTCGACTATAGATTCGGGTGGTAATGTCCTATAGATGGTTGCCTTGGTCCTCCAGGAAATCAGAGGAGATTTCATTTGATACTGACAGCCGAGCTAACACACATTTGCAGTCATTAAAAGTACTTTCACGACTTCACTGGTGTTATTGTCGCTGGTAATTAATGAGCTGAGGTATGTCAATTTCTTAATGGATTTAAAGGTTTAGGGACCAACCATTCCCTCTATTAGGTTTTCTTCTGATATTCTGGGCTATACTAGATAAAAATGGACTATCACTCGATTTTCTTTGCTATTTACGAACATAATTAAAAAAATAAAAATAACTCATAATTGAGCAAGTACTTTGAATAATGGCGGCCATATCACATTAATAAAATCTTTTACAGTTAACCATAAAATTATTGATTGAGTTGCTGGGTATTATAAACACATTTGAAAAAATCAAAACAACGCGCCACAGACAAAGAACAATAGGGTTGGGAAGGGTGAAAAGGCTACACTCAGTGAAATGCTTTTTCAGAAGAGACTTAAACCTAGAGAGCTATTGAATGCCTCGGATGTTTGTGAGGGAACTGGTTTCATAATAAAGTGCATGGGCAGAGAAAAGGTGACATTTGAACGAAGTATTATGGCTTGGGATGCAAACAATGCTATTCTGACTTGATCGGAGTGGCAGACCATGACTTCTAGACTTGGGTAACGCGGATAGTATGTGTCTGCGTCTGTCTGCGATTTTGCCTGCAAGATGTCTGCGATTTTGAATCTTTATCCATTGCATGCTATTCTGATATGATGACACGTGACCGTATATGTGGAGGTTAAGCACGAACCTCCAGCAGACATTTTTAAGACGCTCCAGGTTATTGAACATTCCTTCATTTGCATTGTAGATGCGGAGTAGGTAGTAATAGTGATGGTCGTAGTAGTTGTAATAGTGATGGTAATAGCGAAGTCATGCAACTTACAAAATGTTTAGAACCGCTGGTCTGAGCTTTATAGGAGCGCGTATAATGTGTAATTATATTTATAAGGAAACAACCGAATAGAGATGAAGCCTACATAGATACTTCATCAACAACTACATAGATACTTCATCAAGCGAGCTGTCATTGTCATTCTATTCATTTCAATGACAGATCGGACATGCGAAACATGCATTTCGCTTCTATTTCCGGTGAGATCTGTCAGTGCGATACGCTGGCTGACAGATCTCACCCACATGTATTGTAAGGTGTCAACGAGGATTTTCACTGCATTTATGCAATCATATACAAACTGTTGATTAGCAACATAAAAAAAATAGTTTTTAAATAAATAGTGACATTTGTGGAATATTTTCCCTTATACAACAATTGCCACATTTTTTTTGGGCATATACGGGACACTAATAAACGATGTAGAGATTTTTGCATACTCACCCTACTTTTTCGTGTACTTCATTCAAACATGTCTTCTTAATTGCATATTTTTTCTCTCTCCTTTAATCCCATGGCCTTATATTACGCTCACAGAAAAATCTTTTACTGCCTATACCTCTACTTTCTTATCCATATAATTTGCAGTGCAGGCAGTGCGTATATGTAGCTTTGTGCCTTTGCCACTGTGACAAATTGAAATCAAATAAAATAATATCAAAAATTTAACATAAAAAACACCCACTCCATTTTTTGAAGTGCATTAGCCATGTCATGGTGAAACTTAGAACGGGCTATCATTATTCAATGCGTACACAAGTGTCTCTGCTGTTGGCCGTTGAGGAGTTACCTCGTTGGAAGCCAACCCTGGGTGCCGCAGTCTTGTCTTGGTGAAACTTAGAAAGGACTGTCGTAATTGAATACATATACAAAATTTCGTGTATGTGCTGTTGACCGTTGAGGAATCCTATGGTCGGGAGCCAACCCTGGGTATAGAATTAGGTCCTGCTTACCATAAAAAATGCATTGTCATCGGAACTGAACAAATATGATTTTTTTTAACTTTATATAATAATGAGAAGTTCCCACAATTCCTCATGGATCCCATCATCAGAACAGGATTTTGATAAAAATGGGAGCAATCTGTAAGTAGGTATCCTTTCAAATATTTTTTTTTTCAAATCGGTTTATGAATGACGGAGTTCTGAGGTAACAGACAAAAAAAAATCCAACCAAATATATAACCTTCTCCTTTTTTTGAAGTCAGTTAACTAAGAGACATGTACTTACCGTATTAATAGCCCCCCCTTCCTTCTATTATGCTTATTATAAGATTGTACTTTTTTATAAGGACCACTACTTTACAAAAAATACACTTGTTACATATTAATTTGCTAACATACACATTTAGTCACAATAAACCTGGCGATATGTTTGTAGGATATTGCCGCTTTGCAACAGACCCATCGTGCTATACTATATTGTGTGTCCAATAAAGGTTTTCAAACAAACAAACATAGAATTGGCAAACTATACGGGCGATGGGAGCCCATCTTGTGCCCCACTGTTTTGTAACAGATGTTGGCAAAAAATTGTTACTGATGAATACAGTTTCAATGATTTTAACTAAAGAGCAGGGTAAGAATGGCAAGCGGATGGTAGGGTCTTCAAATCATTGTTAAAATGCAAGTCTGATTTTGCGCAACGTATTTAGTGTCTTAAAAAATGTTACCCATATTTCTGATTGCCCCTACCCTTCCAACTATATATCATACAAGCTTAGATTCAATCTTAAATTTAGAATATAAAATCAAATGGCAACAAAATGATGATGTTATATTCATTAAAAATAAATCAATACCAATACCAGTCAAAATCATATAAAGCACAAATTGTCTTTACAAAGTCCAATTAAGTTCTTAACCACTTTTAATTATCACAATATAAAACCAATAAAATCATATAGATATAGTCAAAATTATATTAACACTCAAATTATCATTACATAGTCTAATAATCAATTTTATATAATCACAGCCTTTACATTAAATTGTCACAATTCCAACAAATAATCATATACTGTCAAATCATATAGAAAGACAAATTATTGTTACATAGTATGCTTTATAAAACGCAAAGTTTAAAAATCTATTTAATTGTCTTTGTATTAAATTATTACAATTCCAACAAATAATATCTTATCAAATCATATTATATAAAAATATAATTTATCATTAAATGGTCTACTTAATCAAAAACATAATTTAAAATGACATTAAATTGTCTTTACATTAAAATTTCCTTATTTACATTACATATAATATGCCATTGTTTTAATTTATCTATTATAATTTCCTGGACAGGTATGTGTTAAGGAAAATGACAACCTTCCCAGACCATCTCTCCCATTGCTTGAAGACTGCTAATGGACCATTGACAGAGAGCAAGCTGTTCCACGTTTCATGATGCTAAATCCAATTCCTAAGCCGTGCCCAGAATTTGTTGTTTGCCACTGTAAAGAGTTTTGTAACACACAGAACTGCAATTCTATTAAAGACAACGTCCCTTGCATAAAACTCTGTACTCCCTGCAAACGTACCTCACACAGTAATCTTTTTTAGTTTATGTACGTTGTTGTTGCTAAAAAGTCGCTTCTTTGTTCCAATTTCGAAAATATTTAAATAAAAGTTTATCTCAACGTTGTTTTAAAGTTACTTATTAAAATCCTCATGTTTAAAAATATATAACGAGACGCGTCACGCTCGTTTGTACGACAAAATAGGGCAATATCATGCTGGCTCCATCTTGGCCGCTATCTTGAATTACCGGACCAATGTTTTTTACAATGTATTTTTAAATTCCCTATGCTCTAAAACATACATATAGACATTTTGGACGCGTTCCTATGTCAAGGGGGGCTTTACAGCGCCGATTTCGGCTTTCGACGCCATATTGACCGCCATCTTCGATATCTCACTTCCGGTCAGGGCTTCGCCTGGCAACCGGCATTTTCGGATTCAGCGTTGCTGAAATAGGTATAAAATACCGGTGGCTCAAATGTTACATGATTTGCTTCTAAAAGTTCGTTTTTTAGAAAATTTGACTAAACTATACAGAGTTATAACATAAAAAAAAGTCTACAGATTTACAACAAATTAACCAGTTACGGATTTCAATAAAATTACATAAAATACGTTGAAAAAAACTACTTAATAAAACTAAAGTACCTTCAATTTTAGCACTACATACGGCTAGTGTTTAGGTTGTATGAATGTGTGTGTGTGTGTGTGTGTTTGTGGGTATGTTAAGCATGTTGGTGTGGAGTATGATCGTATATGATAATAATATTATAGAGTATATAAGTTATAATAATAGTAATAATAATCAATAGTATAGCTAAAACGAATAGTCAGTTTATTGTATCGGTTAGGGGTTGATTTACGGAGTTGTTTGGTTTACGGAATTTTGAAATGTTTGTTATGTTTGAAAAACTTTATTGCATGCACAATAGAGTACAAAATGGAGGGCCTGTTGCCAAGTTATGGCATTATCTTACGATGATACCGCCAGGGTTATTGTGACTAAATATTTATGTTGACAAATTTATATATAGCAAGTGTATTTTTTTGTAAAATAGTAGTAATAATAAAATAATGCAAATACATTATAAACATATTAAAGAAAATAAAACAGAAATTAATAACATATGTCAACTTAATATCAAAAGGGGGAATGGGGTAGAAGGACAAGCTAGAAGATGAGTGATGTATGTCAATAGATTTTTAAACCCGATCAGGTTTTCAAATGGTCTCAGGGGCAGTGACACAGAGTTCCATATTCGGGCTGCCTGCACTGCAAATGGCTTATATATGAAAGTTGATGGATGCTGAGCTATAGCCAGTAATAAATATTCCTTAAAGAGTAATGAATGGCCATGCGATGAAAGCGGGGAGATGAGATTATACAAATAATAAGGCATGTTTGAATCAAGTACACGAAAGAGTACGCTGGGCGTCCCCCCGTCACCCCAGGCTAGTATTACGATATGTGATCGTTCTTTCAGCCGTGGAATTAGCGTAGAAGACTTAGACAATGACAATCCACTATCTCGCTCCGCCAACTAGCCCGCAAGAAACCAACCCTTACCACCCGGCATTGGGTAGTTAACCCAGCGGGCAGACCAAGCGCCCTCGCTAACAGTTATGGAGAGATTTCTCCGGCCTCCCGACTGGTTACAGGTTTGAATTCGCTTGCGCGGTCCTCTCCCTTGTGTAGGGGGTGTCGACCGAGTCTATCGCGGATCACGGCAACCATTACCCGGCTCTTCAGCCGGAAAAGGGTAGCTGAATGGTCGTTTCAAGAGCGGCTGCCACAAAGTAAACAACCGCTCTATAGGAAACAAAGCCGTTTCCAGACTCTTCCGGCTATCTGTCGGCGTGCATAATCGATTGGCTACGCTGCACGGTGCGCAAACGCCCAGGAGCGCCGAACTACGATTCCCAGGGAACTGGCCCGCAGGTAGAGAGTCCTACCCGGGCTCGCACGTCTGCTTGGAGGCTGCCGGATGGTGTTGACCTGTGAGTTCGGCCGACCCTTACACACGGGTCTTGATGGCTCAACTACTATAGGCCCATTAGCTCCCAACGGAAGAGTACTGTGAGTATGTGAAAATCCCGACATCATCTAATGGGATAAATGTGTAGTGTAGATCGAAAATTCAATGATTATATTAATATGGCCACCTGCTGTATATCAATTTGTAAAGTAGGATTCTCTCGCGAGGGGAATTAAAACAAATAGCAGGGCGTTGCCACTGTTTTCAGTTAAAAATTGGCGCGAAAATTAATCGTGAAAGACCCGACCTCGTGCTGTTATTAATCATACCGGCTTCAGCTCCCCATGTCGTCCATATCGTGTTTCATCGTATCAACATAATACTATTTTAGGGATACCGACCGTTTGTGTAACTGTTTTCTTCGTTTTTATCAGCTTCATCAGAATCTTACTGCTGGGAGGATCTTGCAACTTGACCACAATCTGCCTTGTAACCAGATCTCCTCTTCCACTCAACGTCATCATTTGTGATGCAACCTTTAATATGTCTTTTCATCAACGAAAACTTTTCATTCGGATCTTTAGTTAATTACAGGATCGAACCATCGCAGTGTTAATGGTCCCGCTTTTAAAAGTCCATCTGACATTCCAAAATGCCAAAAGAAATGACATTAAGACGTTTTAATTGCTGCTCATTTTGCATTCGGCCTACATCGCTCTACGTTCGGTTAACTTCTAGAAGGACTCGGGTATACCAATATCAGGAAACCTCAAACAGGAGCAACACTCACGGCCTATGCAAAAAGAGCAAACTCTCAGTTGTATATCATCCGTAAAGCATGCACCGAAATGCTTTTGAAAATATACAAGGTGCACATATGTAAGATGCCTGCTCAAATATGGTTACCAAAGAAGCTTTTATTTCTGCAAGTACACTGGGTCTGTTTTGTGGCGATCACCAGACGAGTGGATGACCACATATACAACTAAAACAAAAAAAAGCTTTTTTTTTTCATGTATTTTTATCCGATAGTTTTGTTTATTTGAATTTATTGCATTAAAAACTGATCCAAAAATCGTCGAAAAGATTTTTGTCATTTAGGCCTTGTTAGCAAGGAAGGAGATTACTTAGAGAAAATTACCGTAATTGCCGGGCCACACGATGCGGTGCGGCGCCGCAACGCAAAGCTTTCGCCTATGCGTGTGGTGCGGCGCCGGAGCGCACGGTTTGGCACACCATGGATATTTGTAAGGAGGAAGTAGCAGCGGCACCCGCTCAGACGCTTATATATTTTTAAAGTACCTATACATCAATAGCTCCTGTTCTGTCCACTGCATGTAGCGAATGGTTTCGTGCAGCTTGGGCCATAACATCCATTTTGTTCTCGGATCGGCTCAACTCACGATTCAGCTCCTATTCAGAAGCCTCCAGGAGCGAAAGGCTACCCCGGGTAAGACTCACGCGTCTCAGGCCTCACTTCTGGTGGACCAGTTTCTCCTGGTGTGATTACATCCCGGCGATACTGGACTGTTTGCGCACCGTTCGGCGACGCCAATCGGTTGTGCACTCTGACTAATTGCTGAAGGGGTCTGGAGACTATGGAAATATACTATCTCCTAAGCAGCGGGAGTGGATGTTGACCTGTTGTCATACCACTCTGGAAATGACCTTGGCCCACTCGATCCCGTGTGGCGCTACGGGAAAAAGACGCCCTGGTCCGCTATAAATTCAAATTGAATTACCGCTGTAATTACAACAGCTAGAGGCCGCGTAAGCGACTTTGGACATGTAACTAGTCGGGAGGACGGAGGTATCCTGAAGGTTAATTCCAAACGGAGATATCCTTCCAAAACTGGTAGTTAGGAGGCGAGGCTGCCCGCTGGGTACTTTTCATACCTCGCCGTAAGGCGTTGGCCTCTAACAGACTTGTTGGCGGAGCTAGACAACTTGGGTTGTCAACTACAGCGGGCGAGCCCGTCACCTCAGGAAGTTTTAACGATTAGTCGTTCTATCTCTCTGGAAGTGAGCAGACTTGGGGACAAAACAGTCCACCGTCTAGCTACGCCACAAGCCCGTAAGAGGCCAACGCTTTAACCGCGAGATAGCCAGGAATGTTACCCGGCGGGCCGACACTCACGCCCTTACTTCCAATGAGTGAATTGGCCGCTCCTCTAATTCCATGATGGTTTAGCTTGTCTACCAGGGTATTGATGTTTATACAGTCGAATGCTTTGCTTGGATCGCAGAACTTTTATACACTTTTTTTATACACTGTTAGCTTAGATCGCAGAACTTTTTATACACTTTTTTTATAATTTAAAATGTCATTTCATTTGTAGAAATACTATTTGTTGTAATTTCGTAATGTTATTATATATATAATAATTTTTTGTAAAGTAGTTTCTATACCCAGATCGGGTTTATGAAAATAAATTTTTCTTATTTCTTATTTCTTATTTCTTAATTGTGACCAGATTACTCCGGTCTCTCGATTGGTTACAAGTTCGAGGTCGCTTGCGCGGTCCTCTCCCTTACGAAGCGTGAAACGGTGTTTACCGAATCTATCGCGGACCACAGCGTCCTTTGCCCGGCTGTTCACCCAGGATCGGATGGCCGATGGTCATTTCAAGAGCAGTCGCCGTAAGGTCCGCAAACTCCCCCGCTAACCACCCCCAACAGTACTGCTTCCAGACTTCCCCGACTCGTCAGAGTGCACAGTCGACTGGCTTACGCCGCACGGTGCGCAGACCGTCCAGGAGCGCCAGAAGGTTGATTCCCAGGGGAAACTGACCATAAGGCCAGAGTCCTACCCAGGCTCGCACTTCATGCGTGGAGGCCGTCGGATAGGTGTTGACCCGTGAGTGTGACCAACCCTGAACAGAATGGGTCTTCGTGGCCAACCCAGCAAAGGCCTATTAACTCCCTAAAGGAGTTAGACAGTAGATTATCTTGTCTCTACGCTCATCCCACGGCTGAAAGAAAGATCACATATCGTTACACCAGCCTGGGGTGACGGGTTCGCCCGCTGTAGTCGACACCGCCCTACTGTCCACTGCATGCGTTTGGATAATCTGATATCTTATCTATGAGTTGAAAAGTAATCTAGTACAGTTAGTGATTTCAAAGTAGTTAAGTTGTGTTAGAAAATTTGATTATATGCATGTATCAATTTAAAGCTCCAATTGCAATCCCTTGGATTTGAAATTGGTTCTTATATTGAAGGCCCAAGCGACACACGGTATGCAAATATGGCAAACTAATTTTTCAAGAATCGTCCCTCTCGTGTCTGTACGTTAACTAAAATCAAGCCATTGCGAAAAAGCACGGAGCAAATGACACAACAGCATCAAGATTAAATCTGCCCCATCCCTCGCTCACACGAGCGTGAAATTGTAAAAACTCATATATTTTCGGTAATTCCCTGTGCGGCGACTGGCTGGCATCCTGAAAGTCCTTGTTAAAAATGATACTCGGAACGCATGCCTTTCGTCACCCGCCTCAACCCCACAGGGTATGAAAAGAGTCAACGAACCTGACCTTGGAAGAGGAAGTGCTGCTTTTGTAATTTGTCCACAGTCTACTATCCGCTCTCTTTTTTATCAAAATGTGTTGCACTACGAGACGAAATAAAAAGGCCTTTGACTTGACAGTCAAAATTGCTTATCAAGCACGTGAATTGTTCGTGCTTGACAAGCAATGTTGACCGTCTAGAACTAAGCCAGATGGCTTGACAAGCAAACTACGTGCTGTGGACAATGCTTGATTAAAAAAAATTTTTTTCAATGACTTGCTTGACCGTCTAGAGAAATGCTTGTCAAGCAACTCACATTCAGTGGTCTGCAACCTTCCGATTATTCGCTATTTCTTTTGATATAGGGCCTGTCCTACCGAAATATCGAAATGTAACGAGTTTTCCACGATTTTTGAGAATATTAGGAATTTTAGGATTTGACTAAGAACATTTTTTAATCAAAAATAGTTATTTTTTGATTAAAACTTAAATTTAAATAAACTCTTCAGGCCTGTCTATTTGAAAATTATTTTATAATGTCGCGTCGTTTTATCCTCGTAATGTAAGAGGGTCTCTTAACGTAAATTACGTCTAATTGACGTGACTCTCTGGTATAAAACTGAAAAAAAATGGCATTTTTGATCAATATTTTAAATATATAATATTTGCGTATCTACTGCAGTTTGTGATCCCCTCCTAGCGCTCGACCTAGAGACGCCGGGCCGGTAAATTAAAAAAAAATATTGGCATGCCTACGGCTCCCTAGATGGTCAAAACTGCTTGACAAGCACGCGAATAATTCCCAGCGTGAAGGCGCTGCGAATTATTTATTATATCTTTCATTAAGCCACTTCAATTGAGTGTTGCTTTTCAAACACGTACATGATAGACAACTAATTTTTAACATCTAGGGAGCCCCTTAGGGGCTCTCTAGACGATCAAGCATGCTTGTCAAGCATCGCGTCGTGGGCTGGGATGGGATCGTAAACCGCAGGAAATATGCAAATATTTTTTTTTTATATTTACCAAAAATGCCTTATTTTGTAGTTAATCACGGAATCACCAGGGAATCACGCTAATTAAACTTAAATGGTTATTGAATGACGTGACTCCCTGGTATAAAACTACAAAATTAGGCATTTTTAGTAAATATTAAAATAAAATATTTTCATATTTCCTGCGGTTTACGATCCCATCCCAGCCCGCGACGCGAAGCTTAATAAGCATGCTTGATCGTCTAAAGAGCCTTTTAGATCGTACAATCAAAAAGAGAGACCGCAAAAAAAACGAAAATTTTCACCATTTTTGTAGTCCACTTCCGTTATTTGCGTCGTTCAAGCATATATCGATAAATTTTATTAAACCGCTTAGTTTTAGTGTGACAATTACGAAATAACTAAATAAGATTCATCTTAGTCCTAAATAAGAACCATCTTTCCAAAACATCCGTTATAAAGCTTCCTTCCATATTTACATCGTCGTGCAAGCTAAAACTTGTCTAAATTTCCACTTGTAGTTTCGTAAGCGGATATTTCAATTAGTTAACGTGTTGACTCATTTTTGTCGCTTTAGTAATGTGAAACTTTGTTATATTTAAAAATATATAGTAAAGGGTGTCGTAAGGTAGAGGCAAAGTGGCATACAAAGGACATTTTCAAGCAAAAAGGCGACTGATCTATAATACTACATAGGTATATTTTATATTTTATATAAGCCCAATTTTTATTTAGGGTGTCATGATAAATTCATACCAAGCAGCAAACGGGCTGGGTAAATTAGTAGACTGTGCTTTAGCCAGAGTGGTGGCAACGGGTTAGTTGACATCGCCTCTGGCTGATGTTTGATTAACCTCCACGTTTGTTTCTCGGTTGATTAACTTGAGATTCGTAAAATTCTCGATCTTAGAATTCGTTTTAGCAGGTAAACCAGCCGTGAGCGGAGACCTTCTCTGGATTTTCCGGCAACGTGTCGCCGATTCTGGAGATTGAGGAAGATGCTAATTTAACGTGAAGTAGCGCAAACGCCACGAGCGAGACGCAAATATAAATAAAACCGGTCAAGTGCTTTTTTAAGGCCCGTGCCCTTTCGATGTTTTCCATCTTCTTCCATCCGGTGGCTTAAGAGAGGGCGTCTCACTCGCAAGCGCAGGTGTACCTGTGAACCTGAACACAGGGACGCTACACAAAGAGGCGGCTGAAACATTGAAAGGAAAAACATCTTGTTCAACAACTCAAAAGGAGAAAGAAAACGGTTGTGTCACCTCAAGACTGATTTCGTCTGAATATTAATTTCATTAAAAAAATCTATGAGCGCCCTCTCTCGGCCGGCGAACTACCCGCTTAAGTTCCGTTACACAGCGGCCTTGAGCGGCGCGGTTCGTTTATCGGCTAGCTAGAGCGGCTCGGCGTTATTATTTGAAAAAAATCATAGCATAATTCAACTATTATTAGTGTATTCAACCAAAAATTGCATTTCGTCCCAATAAGACATCTGTGTACCAAATTTCAAGTCTCTAATTCCAATATTTCAAAATTGGTATATGACTATCGTCCCCTGGTGGACCGATTTCAACCACAATCTTTACAACTTTTGTCATGAACAAATGATGGCCGCAAACCAAATTTCAGTCAATCAGATTAAGCGTTTAGGCGCTATCGTGGAGGAATTCAAACAGACACAGAAGAACTTTAATCTGAAAATGGTCTTCTTCATCTCAGGGAAGGGGGGGGGGGGCTAAATACAGATATTTCCGTCTTTATCTCGGAAAAAAATGTGCGTGTTCACAATGCGCGTGCGCGTTTCCAGTGCGCGTTCACAGTGCGCGTTTCCCTCTTGGTAGGTTGGAGGGCCGGGAGAGTAGTAAAAATAAAAGTTACATATTATTAAACGAAATATAGAAGGGGGCCTCGACCTATGATCAGGAACTCGCTAAGCGATTAACTGAAGTTGAAGATTATAGCGACCAGATAACAGGTAGAGAATAAAAAAATCGGAGATCGATATGAACCGATCCACCGGTATACAAAGTATACTGCGGTATACACCGTATACTTGATAGGATACATGATATGATATACATGATACATGATATATGACCTGAAAGTAAGTGGATTTGAAGATAATGATACTCAACAAAATAGCGAAAGACCCTAAGAATAGAAGAAAATTAGAGAAACATTTATTTTTACACAGCAACTAACCAAATACCTCACCTTGACCTCTCTTTATCTTTCCCTGGGCAACCTTAGCATAAGTTACTGACATATGTTTGTATAAGTATTATCTTAAATTTAACTTTACTACTTCTTTGTGTATTGTGTAAGGTGACCATTAGGAATTATTTTATTAAATGGTTGACTGTAATTTATTTATTTATTTATTTATTTATTTATTTGCAGCTGTTATAAAAAACATATACAACAAAAAAAAAAAACAAGAACACACAGATTAAAAATAAAACTATAAATAGACAAAGACTATGAAATAAAGCTACAAACGCTGCAAATTAGGGGTATCCTCAGGATATCTCTTATCCTGGTTTTCAGGACACACCTATTAATTATTGATACATAGGCATATGATTTTTAAAATAAAATAACCAAATCAAATAAATCTTAAAACAAAAAATTCAAATAATCATAATCAAATAAATACACAAATCCAAATAATCAAATTCAAGATATTTAACATCAAATGATATTAAAAGAAAATAACGTAATTACATAAATTTAATAATCTACATATAATAAATCAAAAATAATCAAAATCAAGAGATTTAACATTAAATAATCAGGTTACAAATTAATAAATAAACGAAGACAATAGTAATAATCCAATTAGCAATAGTTATTTTAAAATAAAATCAAATTATGACATCTAAATATCTTCCTTTAATAATAAACTTTTAAAGTGGTCCTTAAATACTGCAATTGATTTCGATCGCAAAGCCATTCCCAACCGATTCCATACAACCGCAGAATAATATGAAAAGCTGCACTGGAAATGTGTAGTTTTGTGCTTGGGTATTATAGCAAGTTGTTCACGTGCCCGTGTTGAATGGACATGCCGGTTACGGGACCACGTCATAATCGAGTAAAGATATCGCGGCTGTTTATTGCGTACTACCTTGAGTACAAGGGTCGCAAGATGGAGCTGCCTTCTTTTACTCATATTCAACATGGAAGCTTTCGCAAGGAATGGTGACACATGATGACGTGGAGGAATCCTAAAGCAAAATCTTGCGCAGGCATTTTGCAGTCTCTGAAGTCTCCGCTCAGTCTTCCTATATAGACAGGGGCCGTACACACAGTCGCCATAGTCCATTATAGACAATATAAGGGCATTTACAAGTAGTATTCTGATTCTGACGCTGAGGTACTCCCGAATTCTGTATAAGGCCTTTAGTCGTGAGAAACCCCACCCAACGCTTTTGCTGACATGTTCCTCAAACCGCAATTTTCCATCAAATAGAATACCTACCCAGATTTTTAGCCGTAGTGACCAGTGGTATTGGCAAACTGTCCACCATTATAGGAAGAGAGCCATAGTTAGCAATTTTAGTCCTGCCCTGTTTCGACCCAATAATCATAAAACATGACTTCGAAGGGTTGATTTGTAAGCCATGTTTATTGGACCAAGCGGATAACCTTTCAAGATCGGCATTGATTAGGCTGACTGCTGAAAATGGACAATTCGTGTCTATGGAATGCATTTTTTTTTTTAATTTTTTTTATTTTATTTTAAACCAGTTGATAGGAGTTCCTACACTTGGTTATGTCAAAAGTAATAAAAATAACAAGTATAATATAAATACCTATTAAGGTATAAGATATAAACGTCGGTATTGCAAGGTATGAACGTTGAACATCCAAGCGCAGATTTTCTAGGTTATATATGTAGAGGAAACAACATTTTCCAATATTTTCAATCAAAATTCTTAAGTAATTTCGTAAAATTTTCTATATAATCTAATTTTCTATATAATCCTAAGTAACATTAATTGAGTGTCGTCGGCATATAGATGATAGCGACAGTTTTCAAAATTTGCAGCTATGTCAGAAGTATATAGTGCAAATAAGACCGGGCCCAGAATCGATCCCTGTGGTACGCCTGTTTTAACTTCACGAAGAGAGGAAATCGATTGACGGCCAGATACATCTTTCAAAATTACTTTTTGAAAACGCTCTGACAGATAACTACGTATCAATTCGCATGCTGATCCAGAAAAGCCTAGATGTAAAAGTTTTGCCACCAGAAGAGAGTGATCCAGAGAATCAAAAGCCTTGCTGTAATCTAAAAGTATGAGGGCAGTTGCTTTGCCTTTATCCATGTTGGATAGACATAAATTTGTGACGTGCGCCAGCGCAGTAGAGGTGCTATGATTGCGGCGAAAGCCAGACTGGTAATCAGGAAGCAGATTATTTTTCGCGATAAAAGGAATCATTTGTGAATAAATAGCCTTCTCCAGGATTTTTGAAAAGCAATCGCTATCCCGATAAATCTGCCATTTGTGCATAAATTGTCTTTTTTTTAAAACTAGTGCAATATTCATTAGGTTATGTTTTTACAGCACAATAAAGTTATTCTATTCTATTCTATTCTACTCTGCGCTACCCTAATTCCTAATTTGCCCACATTTCCATTATCTACTTTAGGGTTTTTAATGCCGAACGATTACTATCATATCCCCACTATGTACAGAAAAAGTCGACTCCCTATCCTAACCATACATTATAGTTAGGGAGCCAGCGAAAAAAAAGTGCAAGAGTTTCAGATCTTCTGTAATACATCTGGTACTTTCAGGTCAGGCAGTATTTTAGCTATAGAATGCTCGGGTAGAGTCAGCGTCAGACTCCAGGACACCTGGCTCTGGCATACTAGGAAAAGTGTAATTTTAATTAATTACCCCAAAGTGTTTTGGAAAAGCTGAGAATGCATCAGTAGACAGTAGACGCAATACAGAATTCGAAACAAATGGTTTGACTGCTTAACAATAAAATCTGTGGCGTCAGCATTACCCCATACATGTCACAAAAATTAAGTCTCTGCAATTAGGTACGCCGGTAAATATTTATCGGTATATATAGTATACCGATAACATCGGTCTAATGTACCGCGCAATATACTGATGAATTTTCAACTTTTCCAAAACTCTTTGGGGGTACTAATTAAAATTACATTTTTCCTAGTACGCCAGCGCCAGGTGTCCCGGAGTCTGGCCTGCTGACTCTACCCCAGCATTCTATGCCCAAAATACTGTCTGATCTGAAAGTATCAGCTTTTACAAAACTCTTACACTTTTTTGTCGCTGCCTCTTGGGGTATCGTTTGCCTCCTGGTATACCGGTGGATCGCGTCGGGGAGACTCGGTATGATCTTATCTAATCCTTATTAGATTAGATTAGATCATACCAATTATCAACAGTCATTCTCTATATTTTCTTATTCAATACGTTGTTGAGAAAGAGAATGCCTCACAGCGAACCTACCGTCACCTCTCAGTCTTGAAGTCGACAACCGTAGCCTCCTAACTAAAACTCGATTACTTTAAAGCTCCGTCTCAACTCTCAAGACGTGTCATGTTTTACTAAAAGCGCATAAATTCGCGTACGAATGCCGGCAAAAGCTCATAAGCACAAAATAGGCCTTTGATGGAGGAGATGACATTTTGCCATATTACGATCATTCTTTATACGCCTCAAGCAAGGAGAATATCTTTAGGCAAGCAGTATATTTAAAATAAGCAAAAGAAATAAACATAAAGCGGGGCCCAAAATAGTGTAATAATCCGAATAATTTTAGTAAATTCAGGTGTAGCTTAAGGATGTCTTATGTAATGTAAACAATCAAAAATTTACTTTTTCTGAACAAGAAAGTTGATTAGTCCTCAAAATATCCTCCTTTGGCTTTGATGCATAGAGAGCAACACTTAACGATATTGGAAACAATATTCGGTATGCACTTCTTCCACTGTTATTTTAATCCATTCCCATGTAAGTGCTGATTATTGAAACTTCTGTGTCTTGTAGTGCAGGCCCTTGCCTTTTAAATTAACCATACTGTGGACTCCACACGTGTTTTTATTTTTACTTTTACTTATGGACCTTACTAAATATATAAAATTGTTCATACTGGGTTGGACAGTACATACCTCCTGAGTAGGGTGAGCATACGAGCGCCTTCCCGACTCGTGCGCTCACTTAATTTTTTTACGTACCAAGGTACAATACTAACTATGGTTCCAATTCGTTATTGCCCCGCGTTATTTATGCATACAATGTAGGCTTTAACGATATTGACATATTTACTCACCAAAATTATAATAGTCGATCCTTTGTTAAGAAGGTACGTGAAAAGCTGACTATCAGATCGTATTGAATAAGCATCCCGCATTTCCATATGCACATACAAACACTCACAAGCACATACGCACTACAGATACACATACACCCACACACACAAAATCACGCACACACACATACAAACACACACACACACACACACGCGCGCACACATACACGCTCTCCATCACACAAACACACACCATCACCCATACACTCGAACATAGCGATTTTAACTGTTAGTTTTAAACTCTTTTTGGTTTTCTTTGTATTGTATTGTGTAGCATATTTTGTAATCATTATATTGCCAATAATTCAAAACATCATTGGCTTTACTACCGTTATTTATTATGCTTATATTATTTTTTTTATGCTAGCTTTTTAATAAAAAATAATTTTTTTTAAAAATAATATTACGAGTGTATACCTATTTCGTAGTCGCCAAGTAAGCTACGTACAGCCTCGCGTAACAGGTTGGCTCATATGAAATATGTCGATATATTGAAAACGTTCATTGTATGTGATTATCAAGCAGTATATGATAGAGTTTTAGGCGTAACTAGAGCTTACACTAGGGATTTCAAACGTACAAGGGGAGCGAACCATTCGCGGCGGTACAAAGAATGACAATTTCTCTACCGAATGAGGGCTGTCAATGTTGTTGTGTATTATTTTATGAAATTATATCATATTAGCCGCTGTGCGGCGGTCTTCCAGTGAACACATACAAAATGGTTTAGCCTGCTCTCTTAAGTTAAATATGATTTCTGACCCGGGACTACGCGCAAGGCATTTAAATTAAAGAATCCATGTCAAAAAATGTGGTTTTATATCTGTGTGTCTACCGAATCTATCGCGGACCGAGGCATCCTTTACCCGGCTGTTCACCCCGAAACGGGTAGCCGATGGTCGTTTCAAGAGCAATCGCCGTAACGTGAACACTTACCCCCGCCCTATAGGAGACAGTACTGTTTCCAGAATGCACAATCGATTGGCTATTAGTCAGAATGCATTATCGATTGGCTGACGCAGTACGGTGAGCAAACTGTCCAGGAGCACCAGAATATTGACTCCTGGGCGAAACTGGCCTTTAGGCCAGAGTCCTGGCCGGGCTCGCACTTCATGTGTGGAGGCTGCCGGATAGGTGTTGACCCGTGAGTGTGACCGACCCTGAACAAATGGATCTTCGTGGCCAACTCAAGCAAGGGCCCATTAGCTCCCCTCTATAGGAGACAGTACTGTTTCCAGCCTCCCCCGACTGTTAGTCAGAATGCACAATCGACTGGCTGGCGCCGCACGATGCTCCAACTGTCCAGGAGCGCCAGAAGATTGACTCCTGGGGAAACTAGCCCTCAGGCCAGAGTCCAGCCCGGGCTCGCACTTCATGCGTGAAGGCCGCCGGATAGGTGGTGACCCGTGAGTGTGACCGACCCTGAACAAATGGGTCTTCGTGGCCAACTCCAACGGGGCCCATTAGCTCCCCATAAAGAAACACAGATGGAGATGCAGGTCTTGCAGTTGTGAACTCATAGTTTTATTCTTCCTCTGTCTTTCGATTGCTTCGCGTCTACAAAAATCGACCTATCCACTTTAGTGTTCACTCTTTAAAGCCTCCATAGCCGTGCTCCGACATAGCCCGTCAAGCTTTTTTTATTAGACAATATTATACGATATCATATGATTTACGGTATTAGTAAAGCGCTTGCGACCAGCACGGTCGCATAATAAATTAATTTATGAATTTTATGCTCGCGAACTTTGCACTATTAACATGTTTCCCTCTAATTGTGCCAGATCATACTAATAGCATAGTCATCAATCTATATTATCCACATAGAGGCCGTATTGCTTCGAGGCCGCATTAACATTGGCATTAGTTCGGCGCGATAATTAACAATCTCTGATGCTTCAGCACAACCCCCAAATAATTACTTAACGCCGTGAAGCTGTTTTGATTATTCAACGGCACAAAACTGTCCCAGTAACGCATTTAAGTGGTATTAACATAATAATAATTGAATGAGGTACGGGCAATAGTTATTATTGATGATAAAATAAGAGCCCGATAAAGGGCCCAGTTTTATTTATACTTAGTAAATATTTTATTCATTCTCAGGTGGAAAACGCTAGGTATTTCTTTATTTCGTCAAGCTCTGCCATTCTTTTATTTCTTAAGAAAATATACAGCTTTGCTTTAAACATTTAACATATGTGATGGTAACAATGAATGTAAGGTTTATTTTATTTCAACGTTATAAAATAAATGTTAATTAATTTTAATTTAATTTAATGAATTTAAAATTATCTAAAAAGTGGAGGATTGGGAGGAGTAGGGATGAAAGGGGAATGGTCTGTATTTTACAAAAATACATACGCAATCATATACATACATATACAATATAGGTACATACCTACATAAATACAGTTATCAATAAAATACATACAGAAATACATACATAAATAAATATATAAAATATATACTGAAAACAAATACAGACTTCTATAAATTGTCAAAAAATAAATAATAAATTAAACTCGGCGCGCATTTTCTATGGTTCAATATAATTCTGTGATATAAGCAGATTGATTAGATAATTTAATGTCTATATGTTGGAACCTAGTGTCATATAAGGTCATAAGACTGTAAATAAGGTGTCTGCAATTATAAGCTGGGTGTCAGTAGTGAAGGTAGTTTTATCGGTGGAGGTCAAAACGTGTCTCCTTTTGTTTAGTGTTATACTCTGAGTTAGAGAATATATTCGCTGCGTGGTTTTCTACGACTTACGTAAAAACCTCGCTCGGCTTTAATCTGCTCCTAGCAACGAAATACCAAGAAAGATGATTTATAGCTGGTTTACAGAATTCAAACACGGTCGTGTAATTTCAGTGACGTATTTCGTAATCGCCCGACTACCGCTGTCAACAACAAAAACATTGATGCTGTGCGCCGTAATAGACGGGCATGTGACCTACCATGCGATTCGGGCATTCTTGTGCAAAGGCATGAGCCAGGTCCTATGAAACCTACACAAACATTTCGCTGTAAGAAAGCAGTGCTCGCGTTGGATCTCAAAAAAAATGAGACTCAAAAAACGGGACGCGCCATTTGGTGCAATGTCATACTTACCAGATTCAACGAAGGGGCATCAAATTTGGTGTGGAACATAGTAACAGGTAACGAAACATGTATTTAAACTTAAAGCTACGACCCCGAAACAGAACATACATCTACCAATTGGGCCTTGAAGATGAACCCAACCCAACCGAAATGGCATGTGTGGAAATCGCTGCAAAGCGGATGTTTACGTCTTTTTTTAGCAAAACTGGACAGGTGGCTATTATGGCTTCGAAGAATCATCGCACCCTGATTGCTGGTTGGTATACGATCTTTTGCTTGCCATAACATATTGAATGAACTCTGTTTAAGCAACCGTAAACGTTGCATCATCTTTATACCATGACAATATATGCTCTCACATGACCAGATAGAGAAATGTATTTTTGAAGGCAAAAAACGTAGAATTCATTGGCCATCCTCTATACAGACCCGACTTGGCATCTTGTGGCTTTTTCATGTTCCCAAAAATTAAGTAAGAATTACGCAGTCGACGCAGACACCGGGGCTACCGCTGGGCGGCTCCGCGCCGCGTCAACTCGGTAACTTGATCAGTGTCGTCGACAAGCACCCAGATAGGAATCGTCGCTCACCCCTAGAAAAACTCCGATGAAGGCATCGTCGCTTATTTTGCTTGCACCAACGAGTCTCGAAAATACGTATACCTGTGAGCGAATGCAATTATAGAAACAAAAATTGGTTTTTGGTTGTACTGTCAGCGGCGATCGATTTTTTGCTCGTTAACTTCAAAAAGAGTTGTTTATTCTGTTTGAGATCAGCCAATAAACTCAAATCAAAAGCCAGCTTTATTCATGGCAATCAACCCGCTATAAACGAGCTTTTTTTCTAGTTTGTTTATAATAGACATAACATTTCATCGTTATCTGGCAGTACGGCGCACGACGTCTACGGCAATTCCGACTAATCCGGAAGTTCATTAACGTCAAGTTCTCCCACCGTCAGAGTTCATAGAGTGCACACTGTCATTATTAGCAAATCATGTGACAAATGACCGGCTGCTGCGTAGTTCACATAGCTCGTAGGGAAATAAAAGGTCGACAGGATCAACGCACTACGTGAGCGAGATTTAAATGTCTTCCTTGACAGCTGCCTTCAGAAGACGTGTGATTTATCTCAGCAATCGTCTTAGCAAGGGGTGTTGGACTTTTCAGTAGGAGAGGAAATCAATTTCATTGCCAAGTTGGCGATCTATCAAACGGTCGGCAACACCGAAGACGCCGGCCAGCTACGGCTTATCGGATGCGATTCTCGGGTAGTGGCAATTCGTGTCCGTTTTCGAATATTTATAAGAGTGTATTGGGGCTGTCGCTAATTATTTGATTGAAAAAACATGCACAAGAGCTTTGAAACCGACCGGGCTCGAACCATGCCAAAATATGTGTGACCGCCTTTACCTATACGAAGTACGTGACACGGCCGCTATAATATCGCCCGAACGCAACAACCTGTATCACGTACGTTCGAGTACGCTCGAGTACAAAAACAAAAAAAAAACGAAAACAAAAAACCGAAACCCACAAAACGTACGCAATACGTTAAATTGTTTCTACATATATGTTTCTATATATATATATATATATATATATATATATATATATATATATATATATATATATATATATATATATATATATATATATATATATATATATATATATATATATATATATATATATATATATATATATATATATATATATATATATATATATATATATATATATATATATATATATATATATATATATATATATATATATATATATATATATATATATATATATATATATATATATATATATATATATATATATATATATATATATATATATATATATATATATATATATATATATATATATATATATATATATATATATATATATATATATATATATATATATATATATATATATATATATATATATATATATATATATATATATATATATATATATATATATATATATATATATATATATATATATATATATATATATATATTTATATATATATATATTTATATATATATATATATATATATATATATATACTAGCAGACCCGGCCACGCGTTGCTGTGGCTAAGGTTTTTGTTATATTACATTGTAAAAAACTATTTAAGAGGAACAGTAGGAGAACATCATTCATGGGGACCACCATGCTTTTTTACATAGATGCCATTTGTAAAAAAATGACAGATTTTCTATTTACGAACGAAGACGAAGATTTCTTATTTACGAACGAAGACGGAAACGTTAATGCTGGTATAAAAATCCACTAGATTGGGATTTGAAGGGGAAGGACTTTGAACACGTTTGATTAAAATTTTCGTGCAGTTGATATTAAGCAAAAATCAATACAAAATAATTAATTTTAAAATTTATTATTATTTTTATTCAAGTTTGTAACAAATGAGTATATTACAAAATTGTTAGTAAATAGCATGTGACACTTAAACTTATGAATGAGGTAGGTAGGGCAGATAGTCTTAAATCTTTAAAAATAATATTTATTATTTTGAATTATAAATACTTTTAATTTCAATTTAATTTAGCACTAATCGGTGCACAATATTTTTGGTTAACCTGTTTTTAGCTAATACAAATAGATTCGATGGTTTCCCTACACGTGAACATGCAACATATAGTTGCCCATGAGAAAAACATGGATTTTCCAAATCTAAACCACAAATGGACATTGTTTGGCCTTGAGACTTATTTATAGACATGGCAAAAGCTAAACGAATTGAAAACTGTAGCCTTCTGAAGGGTATGGTAGAATCTGACGGTATCATTGGAATACGTGGCAACAGGACCACTTTCCCTATAAACTTCCCAGTGAAAATGGTTGCTTCAAGAATATTTCCGGTGATCTTTTTGATGACCAAACGCGTACTGTTGCATAATTGAGGTGGATTCAAATTACGTAGGAGAATAATAGGGGAACCAATCTTTAATCGAAGATTATGTGGTAGCATTCCAGGTATATCTAGTGAATTTAAAAAATCAATTGGAAAATTTACACTTTCATTTTCATCAACAACAGTATCGATTGATTTAAAAGACATCAGATCGCCTGGTAACAACTGTTGTATCTGGAAGTTAATTTCGTCAACATCAACATTTTCAGCTGCCAAAATCGCCCGATGACTGAGCCAGTTATGATTCAAGTAATTATTCTGTATATCCGGAAAAATAATCTGAATAAATTAAATTTTTTTCTGAAGAACAGTGCAGAAACTGTCTGACAGTTTAATGCATTGGGTATTTGGTAGCAGTTCTATTTTACCGTTCCCAATATCTAGGTTGTTTTGTTCGGAAAATATTTGGGCTGATGGATCATTTTGCAATCGTACGGGCATGTTTATGGTCAATCAAAGTATTTCAACACTTCGCCATAAGAATGATTGTTTCAAACATGCATTAATCTCATCCGCGAAAGTAGAGCGAGGTATAACCGGTAAGGTCTGTCGGAAATCACCAGACAAAAGTAAGATAGCACCACCGAAAAGTTTATTATTGCCGTTTAAATCTTGCATAGTTCTATGCAATGCTTCGAGTGAATATTTGTGAGCCATTGTGCACTCATCCCAAATTATTATTGAACTCTTCCGCAATACTGCAGCTATTTCACTATTTTTTTTTATTTTACACATTGCATTTGGTTTATTATGAATGTCCAATGGTAGCTTGAATGTTGAATGTGCCGTTCGCCCACCATCTAGCAAAGTAGCCGCAATGCCTGACGATGCAACTACTAATGCGATTTTCTGTTGCGACCGTATTTTGGCAAGAATCAACGATATTAAAAATGTCTTACCGGTTCCACCTGGTGCGTCCAAGAAAAACAAACCGCCTTGTTCAGCAGCAACAGCCAGCATAATCCGATTATAAATAAAAAAAATTCTGCTGTTAGTAATGGCTCACTGTTTATGATATTTGTTGCTAAATTACCATGGTCATATTGTTTTTCTCGATGTAAATCGGTGTTGATTAAGTCGGTGGCTGGGAGATCAGGTGTTGGCATACCATAATGATTAAGTGGTAAATTGTAGCTTAGCTGCTAGAATTGTAGCTTATATGATACGTTTGTAGGTTTAAAACATAGCAGCGCCATCTATTGATTACTTACTCAATCCAGTCAACAGATATCGCCATCTGTTAAAATCGTTTGGAGCTAACAGATATTTGTGAATGTCAAACAATAAATAATTTTCAATAAAACAATATTGCGACTATAAATTAAGATGTAAGCTATCCTATCTTTCAAGTTGGATCAAACTGCACACGTTGTGCAAATTTGATTCAAATCGGTTAAGTAGTTTAGGAGTCCATCGCGGACAAACAACGTGACACGTAATTTATATATTAGGATATATTAAGATTAAGATTACATTATAAAATCAATGGTTTAACATAGCAGCGCCCTCTATTGATTACTTACTCAACCCAGTCAAAAGATATCGCCATCTGTTAAAATAGTTTGGAGCTAACAGATAATTGTGAATGTCAAATAATAGACATTGCATTAAAATAATATTGCGACTATAAATTAAGATATAAGCTATCCTATCTTTCAAGTTGGATCAAACTGCACACTGTGTGCAAATTTGATTCAAATCGGTTAAGTAGTTTAGGAGTCCATCGCGGACAAACAACGTGACACTTAATTTATATATATTAGAAGATATATATATATATATATATATATATATATATATATATATATATATATATATATATATATATATATATATATATATATATATATATATATATATATATATATATATATATATATATATATATATATATATATATATATATATATATATATATATATATATATATATATATATATATATATATATATATATATATATATATATATATATATATATATATATATATATATATATATATATATATATATATATATATATATATATATATATATATATATATATATATATATATATATATATATATATATATATATATATATATATATATATATATATATATATATATATATATATATATATATATATTTATATATATATATATATATATATATATATATATATATATATATATATATATATATATATATATATATATATATATATATATATATATATATATATATATATATATATATATATATATATATATATATATATATTGTATATATATATATATATATATATATATATAAATCCGTTTATAGGATGATGTTTTTAATTAAAATAAAAGTAGTAAAAGCTACTTATATAAATATATATATATATATATATATATATATATATATATATATATATATATATATATATATATATATATATATATATATATATATATATATATATATATATATATATATATATATATATATATATATATATATATATATATATATATATATATATATATATATATATATATATATATATATATATATATATATATATATATATATATATATATAAAATAAAAAAAGATTTTAAACAAAACCAATCAAATATTAACAATATTACACAATTTTATCTTATGTTTTGAACTCTTGTAAATATCATATAGCCTTAAGTATAAACTTCTCGACGAGAAATTACGATTTATATCTTATTTCATGGGAACGAGCAAATGAAGTATTTTATTTTTATTTTTATTTTCATTTAATGGCTGGCTGATAGCGAGCCCAGCAATCGTATATCGTCCTTTTAAAGAGTGGATATATTCGAATTTCAAATCGAATTTTCGGTATGTCATTGCGCATTTAATAGACGATTCGTTTGTGATTTTTTTCATTGTTTTTGCTTTAATTTGTCTTTAATAAAGACATTTTATTTTGGTTTGCAAAAGGATACGCTTTGTTTTTGAGATGTGGATGAAGGGCGATCGTTCGCTAGCGATAAAGGGATCCCATTAAACCTACATTGCACTGTCGAATTAAATAAAATTAAATCACATATATATATATATATATATATATATATATATATATATATATATATATATATATATATATATATATATATATATATATATATATATATATATATATATATATATATATATATATATATATATATATATATATATATATATATATATATATATATATATATATATATATATATATATATATATATATATATATATATATATATATATATATATATATATATATATATATATATATATATATATATATATATATATATATATATATTATTTCATGATTTTTTTCTGGACAAGCTGGACTTCTTCGGATGGTGATGCCTTTGATCGCATCGACTGGGTCGCGGTCAGCGCGTTTCGTTACGGTGTGTCATTTCCTTATTAACATTTAAAATTCAGATATGTGCCTAGAGCGTTATTTAAACATCCTAGTAAGTTCAGACGATCGAGTTTTTTTTTGAGACGAGGAAATAGCAGTAAAGCTAGAACACAGTCTGCTAGGACCGGAACGTGGAGGTAACAAATCACGATGAAGTCCGATACGTTGAAAACAATCCGACCCTAGCTGTGAGGGGGGCGGTCTGCCTCGTGCCTGCTCAGGAAGGCTCAGGAAGGAGTGAGGTCCCTCACCTGTTGGTTGCCACCTTCCCATCCGCCCCTGATGACCACGTTCCGCACCTCGACCGACTCTTCACCCATGTTTTCCTTTTAACAGTACACTCGGACACGAAAGGTAAACAACGTATAAGATCAAGCTTATTTGAAATAAGTACAAGTAAATATATTAAAAAGAATAAAAACACGACTACTATTACAGAAAGTGAACTATTGTATTTATTTATTTTTATTTATTTATTTATTTATACTTTATCCTATTTTTTATAGTTCCATAAAATAGATTGCGTTCATTTTTTAACACATTTAAAAAAAATACATATTATCATTACTTGTCAGGATTACATCACCCGACTAGGTATACACCTGTATTGGGGTGATGGATACAAAGTTCTGTGGTATTTGCTGAGCCTATACGCCTTGCCTGCTGCATAAAAAACAATACGTAATATAATTTAGCATAATATAATATAAATAATATAACATAATACAATATAATATAATATCATATATTATAACATATAAAATAATGTATCATATTTATATATATATATATAATATAGTTTAACATAATAAAATATAACACATTATAATCTGTATATCTGTATATCCATAATTTACATCTGTATATCTTATAATTTGTGGTTAGAAATAAAATATTTTAATATATCATACTTTCTCATTTATCTCTAGTATAATTCGAGAGCCAATGAGACACCCGTCTATTGAACTGGTTGTCGGTTATGTTTATAATCTGTCCTGTGTACCTACGAGTTAAATATATTATAGAGTTTAGGTCCGAGATATGCGTAGTGTCGTTGTCCGTATACAGTCCTCATTTTTGGTTGAATCTGTTTGCCTTTGTGTCTAGTGTTGTGTTTGTGCTCTTTAGTGTTATTTTTGTTGCAATATTTTTAACGAAATATTTATGGTTTATATATTTATCCATATAGATATATATATATATATATATATATATATATATATATATATATATATATATATATATATATATATATATATATATATATATATATATATATATATATATATATATATATATATATATATATATATATATATATATATATATATATATATATATATATATATATATATATATATATATCCGGAATGTATTCAATCAGACCTTTTATTTGACACCAAACATGTATATTAATTGTGATATTTATTGTTATTTATTGATATTGGGACATTTGGACATTTAGACAACTACTTACGTAGTATTTTAGACAGTTAAGATCATCGATATATTAGCTATATATGCCCTCAAATACAAATAAGTTGGCTCCATACCCTTTGGTCGTAAATCTTGTGACAGAGAGAGCAATAAATTGAACAGTATGCGAGAGAATAGCGCGCCAATATGCTTCGCGGTAGCTCTCAAACGGTCGGCTGTCTGCCAGCGGACTGCGACCAAATTACCACTAGCCGGCTTTCAGTAGTGGTTTTGAAGTGGTCATTTTCGAGCGCGATAGGCCCATCTAGGGAATCGTATATCGATGGTTAAGGTACCCGATGGTACGGGTTGACATAACAATACTAACAATACCACACACTTCTAAATCGGTTCAAGCGTTTAGAAGTTATGGTGGAATAAATAAACGGAAATATGCACAGATGAACCCTGAAAACATTACACTCCTTTTTGTTGGGCAGTCGTGTAAAAATACCTTTGCTTTGCTCGGGATTGACATTTTAACTATTGATGATTTAGGAAAGGAGACATCTAAATTTCAAGGGCTATATTTCACGGGAAGGATTTATGCAAAGCTTTAGAACACATTCGACTTTATTTACTCAAATTATTACATACGAGTAATATGAATGTCAAGATTAAAGTTCCTAATTGAACAAAAAAACAATGCCATTTGACTTCATTTAGGAATTGAAATCTACGGAATACTTCTCAAGCACGTATTATCTTGCTTCCAAAGATGAATAATTGATGGCCCGGTGGCATAGTGGTTAGGTCGCCTGATCTTACATTGTAAGGTCCCAGGTTCGATTCGCGGCTGGGTCACCATTTTCCGTTAGGATCAAATTAACGGAATTGCATTTTCAATTCTGTCGATCGAATGCAAAAACAAGACACACACATACACACATGTTACCCGCACACATACATACAACATACACGCACACACATACATATAAGACGTCATAGTAGGGTTGGTTGTAAGAGATTGTCATATGACAATAAACCCGCCCATTGTGACATTTCAAAATAAAGAGTATAAACAAACAAACAAACAAAACACACAAACAAACCCAAACTTCGAGCACACCTGCTTATTTTCTAAGATACCTATGTATTTCACTTGAACTAGTTGATCCTATACGATTACATTTCGTAGATACTTAATCGCTGTCATACTAAAATGTCAACCTCCCATTTTGATCTGTTAACAGTTCGAAAGAGGAGGTTGACATATTATTTGACAGACATTTGAATTGGACAGTTTGATTAAACCCTAAAACACGCGTATGCTGATTTTCTAATGTTAGGTCGATTTTTGGTCCCCGTCATCTTCAACGGGCAAACCCGACACCTCAGGCTGTTATATCAATATAGATCGTTCTTTCAGCCGTGGGGTGATTACACAATGACTCAGCGACAACACAGTCCACAGTCAAGCTCCGACATGCCCGTAAGAAGCCGGAGCCTACCGCGAGTTACTGAAATGTGAGCCCAAAGGGTCAACCTCTTCCCTTACTACCAAATTTGGCTGGACTTCTCCGACACCTCAGGCTGTTATATCAATATAGATCGTTCTTTCAGCCGTGGGGTGATTACACAGTGACTCAGCGACAACATAGTCCACAGTCTAGCTCCGACATGCCCGTAAGAAGCCGACGCCTACAGCGAGTTACTGAAATGTGAGCCCAGCGGGTCAACCTCTTCCCTTACTACCAAATTTGGCTGGATTTCTCCGACACCTCAGGCTATTATATCAATATAGATCGTTCTTTCAGCCGTGGGGTGATTACACAGTGACTCAGCGACAACACAGTCCACAGTCTAGCTCCGACATGCCCGTAAGAAGCCGACGCCTACCGCGAGTTACTGAAATGTGAGCCCAGCGGGTCAACCTCTTCCCTTACTATCAAATTTGGCTGGACTTCTCCGTCCCCCGGTATGGTCACGGGTTCGACTTTGCTTGCGCGGCCTCTATCTGATGTAAGCGGTTATTCAGTTTGAATATTTTGCGGACCGCGACGCCCTGTGCCCGCCATGGTCACTTGGGATCGGGGGACCGACGGATCGATTCAAGGGCATGTCGTCAACTCAGGTCGACAACTACTCGTCGCTGTCATAGGAAACGTACGTTTCCAGATCCCTCTATTTATTTGCCATATGGACATTCAACACCTAGCAAACCGGAAGGTGCACCAACTGCCGAGTTCCGCCCGAGGTTTTCCCCCGAATCCGCGATCTTCTGATCCCAACCGCCTCCGACTGCAGGATCACAGCCGTGGCAGAAGCTCACAGCGGCCCTGACAGGGTAAGACCCTCTTCGAGGAGGCTACCAGATAGGAGTTGAACCGTCAGTTGGGCAGGCCAGATAACATAGTTTTTTGGCCAACACCACCCGAGCTGCACGGAACCGTTAGGTCGATCTATCCAATTCCATGCTAGTATTAAATTATTTCGGCATCACATAACACATAACAGTATTAAATTGTAACACATTAGAGTATTAAATTGTTTGGGTTGGTTAAGGGTTGATTTTTATTAATCTTTCGATCACGTCTAAAAATTTCGAATATCCTGTTTATACACGTTTAATAATATGATTATTATACGCATTAGGCGACTATTTTTCCAGAATGTAGGGATTCTATTCTATTATATTTTTTCTGATATACTGTTGAGCGCACTAAATGTTCAATCACTCTTTTCGGTCAGTCAGTCAATGGTTGATTCTCGCCAAAACCCGAAAAAACCCTAATTTGTCAAGGAGAGAATATTGAACTATAGTTTCCGTTTTTAGGCCCATCTCATTATTTTCAGAGTTATCAACCGTACCGTTTCCTCACTGATAGCCTTAAGTTAATGATGTCCCTGATTGTACCGCCCTGTTAGGTTCACGGTCACGCAAGGTTATGGAAAGGAAGCTCGAAAGCCTTTCTGAAGGAGAAATCCTTTCCGAATCCTTCAAGAAAAGTGAGCGCCTCCGCGCGAATTTGAATAATGCTGGCATATTATTATATGACATACCCCGAATCATCCTGGCCCTACTATTATCAGACGTACTAGTAAGTTAATAATTAAGATACATTGCTTTCAGCACGGCCATTGACTCGACAACCCCTGACAACCTAATAAAATATTCTGTAGAAAGCTGCAAACAACATAATTAATATGGATAGAAAAAAAATGGCAAACAAATACTAAACTCATTATTAGAAGTATTATGACGTTTATTTCAAGTTGATACGAAGCATAGTTACGGAAATATATATTTTAAAATTCATCACATTGGTGCATTAGCGGGAATTATGAGAAACACATTTAAAACAATAAAAAACAGAAATTTAAAAATCACGGGAATTTTGTTTTTTTTCCTTTTAGACATAGTAGACCAAGTACACTGTGAAATCTCCGTTACCTTACAACGGGGTGCATGATGTCAGAAACGGTTAAATAAGGATTTGCGCACTTTATTTTTCTCTAATATTAAAAAATTAAAGTGAAAGTTATTAAAAAAACAAAAAATACGTTAAGATTTTTGTCGTTTCTTTGAGAATTTTATTTTAACGAGTTGGCTCTCCAATGAGAGCCCATTGAGAGCCCATTTTTAAATCAGAACATTCAATAATAATAATAATAATAATTAAATGCCTAATTTAATTTTTACAAATCGGCGAGCTAATTGCATTGAAGCAGTATTTTACAGCTACCCTTAACTCAATGGAAAAACACGTTTTGCGGTAAAAATAAGATACAATGATAATTAAAATGTTTTAACACCTCATATCAAATGTATCTAACATTACAATCCAACAGAAAATTAAACCTTAAATTTTAAATTTAAAATATCAATAAACCTATAAAAACGCAGGGAAGTGGAGGGGGAGGGAGACGAGTGAAATTGAAGGAGCGCATGTTAAAGTGTTCTTTGAGCCTGCGTTTAAAGCTATAAAAACTCGATGCTGTCCTGCCAAGCATGCATTCCAGGGACGGGCTCCATGTACAGAGGAGTGCGATTACATATAGGTCTAAAATACTGTGATGGTTCGAAATAATTGAAATTCTTCTTTTCTTTAATGAAAATCCATTAACGAACTCAACCCCCGTCCACCGTAATACACCTTCTTCATATTATTAATCTACTTAATCCTAAAATATTAGAATTATCCGAACTTAGATAAGGGCCGAATTCGATGAAAAATTCAATTAGGAAAATTTAAAAATATATACTTTTTCGCAGATATCTAAATACTAGTTCGAGCCCCTACGCCAGAATTGACACTGTTTATGCCAGAGAGGAAAAGTTTGAAGTTTTATTTTTACCCTACATTCCGGGAACTTTCACTTCTCTCACTTTTCCATTTACATGTTTTATTCTCCTGGCTATAAATAATTCCATACATTTTACTCGGTATTAATGGGAGTCGATCTTATAAGAGGCACTGTGCATTTTCTGTATTAAATTGCTTTTTCAACCTTCACAAAGTCTGGAATTTTGTCAGTTATCTATATTATTTAATTCAATGAATTTTATACTAAAATATAACGTATACTAAATTAGTAATATTATCAGTTCAAGAATTACAGTGAGTAACGGCATTAATCAAACAAATATCAATTCATTAAAATCATGATGTTATAAAAAAAACTTGTATCGAGTGGTTATTTAATAGCTTCAATATTAAATAATACATAATAGATAAAATATTATCAGAAAAAACGACTCCGAATTTTGGTTTAAGTGCAGCAGCCACGTCATGGTGATACTTAATATAACGGGCTATTATATTTTAATGCGTATACAAAATCTTGTGAGTGATTATGCAAATATGTTGACCGTTGATGAGTTCCCGCGTTGGAAGCCAACCCTGCTGCAGTCGTTGCTGCAGTCCTATCTCGGTGAAACTTAGAACGGGCTGTGGTAATTAAACGCATAAACAAAATTTCGTGTCTGTGTTGTTGACCTTGGAGGATTCCCCTGGTCGGGAGCCAACACTGGGTGCAGCAGCTATGTCATGGTGAAACTTAGAACAGGTTATTATAACTGAATAAGTAAACATAATTTCGTGTCTGTGCTGTTGACCATTGAAGAGTCCCATCGTTGGGAGCCAACCCAGGGTGTAGAAACAGGTCATGCTTACCATTAAAAAATGCATTGTAATAGGAATTGAACCAACATGTACATTTTCAAATACATAAGATAATATTTAAAGATTTCCCTCAATTCTTCATGGATCTAATCATCAGAACAGGATTTTGATAAAAATGGGACCAATCTGTCAGTATATCCTTTCAAATAAAACAAGAATTTTTCAAATCGTTTCATAAATGGCAGTTCTAAGATAACAAACATTGAAAAAAAAGAAGATACAACCGAATTGATAACCTCCTCCTTTTTTTAAAGCCGGTTAATACATAGACCCTGTTCTACCAATCCTATGTATTATGTATATGCTATCAAATGTATGCTATCTCTCAGGAAAATCTATTACTGGCTATGCCTCAACTCTCATGTCCAGGTCTTCCACATTCGTCAACTCTCATGTCCAGGTCCTTCGCAGTGCAGGCGGACCGACTCTGGAATTCCGTGCCTTTGTCCATAAGACAACTTTAAAACCCAAGCGGGTTTAAAAAATCTCTAAAGAGACATTTACTCAACTCATGAACACCCCCTCTCCTCCCGTCTCCTTTGCTTGTCCTTATATTCCATTCCTCCCTTCGATATTGAGTTGGCATACGTTATTAATCACTGTTTTAAACTTTATACAGTTTATACTATGATGACTATTATGTAAGTGTATTTATGACTTGTAAATCAATTTGCCCACATAAACCTTTAGTCACAATAACCCTGGCGGTATGGCCGGAAATATTTTCACTTGGCAATAGACCCACCACATTGTACTCTATTGTGTGTTCAAAAAAGCTTTTCGAACAAACTATTTGAACATTAAATTGCCTAATTATTACACTTCAAAATTAGCAAATTAAAATTAACATCTTTATGTAAATAATATTATAATAATAAGAACTATGATTTTAAAAATGTCTGTAATAATATTATTGTTTTATCTTGAGATAGGATGCCGTATAGGCATGTTTAGAATGCCATCTATTGGGCAACTGAACTTAAGACAAAATTAATCAATATTTGGAAGTATGAGTGTCATCTATAGATTGCGTTTCGTACTAAAACCCTAGCTGCTGTATAGCGTTGAGCAACTAGAGCTGTCGACTACAACGGGCGAACCCGTCACCTCAGGAAATTTTAACGAAATTTGATCGTTTTGTCTCCCGTGAATAACGCAGAAGACTTAGGACAGAACAGTCCACCGTCAAGTTCCGCCATATGCCCGTAAGAAGCCAACGCCTTATTTATTTATTTTATTTATTTATTTTAGAATTAACTATTATAAAACATTGATTTGCTTACAAAAATAACAGGAACCGAATGGCAAAACCTTAACCTTTTGCTTATTTGATTCTGTCACCCAACTGGGACTAGCCCGTTCTAGGGTGGACAGGACCGCGAGATAGCCAGGTATGTTACCCAGCGGGTCGACACCCGCACCCTTACTTCCAGTTGCAACCAGATTACTCCGGTCTCCCGACTGGTAACGAGTTCGAGGTCGCTTGCGCGGTCCTATCCCTTACGTAGCGGTGAGACGGTGTCTACCGAATCTATCGCGGACCACGTCATCCTTTGCCCGGCTATTCACCCGGAATCGGGTAGCCGATGGTCGTTTCAAGAGCAGTCGCCGTAAGGTCAACAACTACCCCCGCTCTATAGGAGACAGAACTGTTTCCAGACTCCCCCGACTGTTAGTCAGAATGCACAATCGATTGGCCTACGCCGCACGGTGCGCAGACCGTCCAGGAGCGCCAGAAGATTGACTCCTGGGGGAACGAGCCCTCAGGCCAGGGTCCTACCCGGGCTCGCACTTCATGCGTGGAGGCCGCCCGATGGGTGTTGACCCGTGAGTGTGACCGACTTTGAACAAATGGGTCTTCGTGGCCAACTCAACAGGGCCCATTAGCTCCCTAAGCCCATTAGCTCCCTAGCATTGAGCAATCTAATATCTATATAATCAATGGTAAAACGCATGTATCGCATCAAAAAGGATGTCATCGCAGGCGTACTATTTAGGCACTTTCACCTGCTGAGGCTCTGGACGCAGACGAATACGAATCTCATCTCGGGAGGTTCTTACCACTCCTCGCCGACAATATTCACTTCAACTACCGCCGCGCATACGAAGCATAGTGCCTCGCAGCATCCTAGAAGCAGCCGTTCCCTTAGCTCCTTCTGGTTCGCTCAGCCGGGTCATGTAATGGCAAAGCTGGCCTAAGCGCGAGGCGGCTCTCCAGGACTTTTTTTCTTACGAGCTCTCTAGTAATTAATAACGTAAGGAGAGAAAGACCCTCGTGGTATTAAAAGTACTTGTGACTGGTGATAAATTGATAATTACGATTGACCTTGTAAAATGATGGGGACGATTTCATATTAATTTCATATTTAATAATTATGATATTCGCGTTTGAGCTGCAGGTTTTCGCAACGTGACTACACCTTTTACCTTTAAGCACGTGATATCGCGGGTTGAGAGATTTCACGAGTTACCGTCACGCGGAGTCGCGTGCCCTTCGCGAAATATTACAGCACGCGGTTTTCAGAGTTATGGCACTGATTTATGACCCTGGATGGCTTCACCTTTGACTTTAAATATAAGATCGACGGTACATTTATATATATTTCGGCGTTGCGCTTTGGGACGACATAGGTGCTACCTGCGATCTCTCCAGGAATGATGATTGTGATCTGCTCGCTAGCGTAGTCGAAAATCTCCGAGACTCGAGAAACTGAAGGATAGCCGTAACGGCTAAAGAGATGCGGATAATAACACAGGATGACGAATAGCGACGGAGTAGACTGGATAACTAACGCTGATGGCGGTGCGAGGATGCGAGGTGCGGTAGCGAGAATGCGAAATCCTTATTTTCAAATTACGAAACTTAGAAGTAGAGATGCTCTCTACTTATGAAGTAGAGAAGGACGGCTCCCTACCATTTTTGGATGTCAAAGCGACGAGGAGAAGTGACAATACTCTCGGACATACGGTATATCGAAAGCCCACACATACGGACAGATATTTGCATGCAAACTCACATCATCATCCCTACCATCTACGTTCAGTGCAAACGTCGCTCGTGAATCGAGCACGCGATCTATGCGACGCTGAGCATTTTCCGCAGGAGATGGAACATTTCAATGATGTCCTTAGGAGAAATGGATACGGAAAATATCACGAGACAAGCACATGATCTAATACAGACGAAACTCAGAAACCGAGCAGATAAGGAGCATTCTTACCAGACGTCAGGGGCGTGACAGATCGAATAAGTAAGATGCTAAACAGATTCGATATAAAAACGATCTTCAAGCCGACCCAAAATATAGCTCGATTTTTGAGGACTGTAAAGGATGAAAGACCACTACAAACCCCGGGTGTGAATAAAGTCGAATGCAGTTGCGGTTTAGCCTACGTTGGACAAACGAAACGGCCTATAACCACGCGACTGACAGAAGACATCAAAGCTGTTAAAAACATTCAGCGAGAAAAATCGGCGATCTGCGGACATATATTGGATAGCAGAAGTATCCACTAGATGCAGTTTCAAAATCCCATTGTGCTATCCAAGGAACAATTCTACTTTCCTCGCATGATCCGGGAAGCCATTGAAATAAGAAGAACCCCGAACTTCAATAGAGACGACGGTTACAAACTCTCTTCTACGTGGAACCCTCTTTTTAAAATGTTCCCGCCGCCGAACGCCGAACGCAAGGACGTAAGACAGGATACAGTGAGTATTGTGTGCAAGACGGATTTTCGAAATTCGCGCGCTCTGAGCCCGATCCCCCACCACCGTTATCAAAACAACGGATTGACAGCTCTTCCAGTCTACCCTGGATAACGGCGGCTGCAACGTCACCGAAACATCGGGTGCTACAAATTTCACGCGGTAAATTCTTTTTTATCCTATTTATAATAAACTTAAAATGGTAGAAAATCATACGACAAAAATTTTCACGAGTTAAATCCATCTTACAGACAATCAATATTTAAAATAACACCATAATGAAAAAACAAATGACAGTTAGATGTATAAACTTTATTCTACAGACACTCAATATTTAAAATGACACCAATATTAAAAAATATAAAACTAAAAGTTTTATTTCCAAGTATTGTAATTAGTTTTTTTAAATCGTTTATGTAAGTGGCCAGTTCTGGAAACTTTCTGTGTTACCTACGTAAATACAATCTTTCAGCTTGAGCCCCTTCAAATCGGTGTGTTAACGTCATGTCTTGTTATTGCATTCGAGCGACAGCATTCAAACGCTATTCCTTTAATTTTCACCTAATGCAAAATGGTGACCCAGCCGGGAGTCGAGCCCGGAACTTAATATGTAAGATTACTCTACCTAACGACTATGCCACCTGCAATAGTAATTATTTCAAAGAAATAAACTATTCTGTTTAACCGGGTATTCGCTCAAATATTCGGTTTAAGATTGTTCAGAAATTCTGTATCCGGTATTCGGTTCAATCCGGCACATCACTAGAGTTTACGGTAAGTCATTGAAATTATTTTATGGTATATATAAATAATAAATACATATCAACCACTATTTGTATATTAAACCGATTTTACCGCCTGAAATAATTAACGGCAATATTCAACATAAGGACGGAAATATTTAACATAAATATTTTTTTTAAATATTGGAGTCGTTTTACGTATATAATTCTCGCTTTCATTGTGTCGTCTTTGAATTCGGGGTTTCTCGCATAATTAAAAATTACTAAATTACTAAATTTCCTTTTTGTGAAATATTTTTTTTTTAAATTTGCATTCCACGTCAAAATTGATTTAAAACTGAAGCCCCCCTTTCTAAGTCTAGTTCTAATATTTTATAAAAAATTAGAGAAAATAAGTTTTTTGGACACATTCCTCAAATTACATAACATGAGTATCTGATAAACTAGAGCTGTCAACTACAAAGGGCGAACCCGTCACCTCAGGGAGTTTTTACGAAATTTATCGTTTTGTCTTTCGTGAGGTGAGCGCAGAAGACTTGGGACGAAAAACAATTCACAGTCTAGCTACGCCACCTGCCCATCAGAGGCCAACGCCTTAGGGCGAAGCACCGGGAGAGGTAACCAGCGGGCAGCCTCGTCCCCTGACTACCAGTATGGAAGGATATCTCCGTCTGGAATTAACCTTCACGATACCTCCTGACTGGTTACTGACCTCTCCCTTATGAAGCGGTGATACGGTGTCAACCAAATCTATCGCGGACTACGGCATCCTTTGCGCGGCTTATTCACCCGGGATCGGGTGGCCCAATAGTCGCTTCAGAAGCAGTTGCCATAAGGTTAACAACCACCCCCGCTCTATAGGAAACATTACTCCCACGGCTGTTAGTCGGAGTACATAATCGATTGGCTGACGTAGCACGGTGCGCAAACCGTGCAGGAGCGCCCGAGGTTGACTCCTAGGGGAGACCGGCCAGCAGGCCAGCGTCCTACTCTGGCTATCTCTTCTGCTTGGAGGCCGCCGGATAGGTGTTGACCCGTGAGTATGACCGACCCTGAACGAAATGGGTCTTCGTGACCAACTCCAACAGGGCCCATTAGCTCCCATGAGTATCTGATAGTACAGTATACCAGACAGTAGCTTCTCTTCGAACAAAATTGAAATCGAAGCGAATATTTCACGAGTCGTAAGGGCTCGGATATGGCCGCCAGATGTCCGCTACTCGGCCCACGCGGATATGCAAACTTTCGAAAATTCACCAGCCTTTCACCAACGCTAACCAAAGGCGTTCGTCGAGACGTACCCCTCTGCCCACATTCCTCGCGCCCTCTTCCTGCAATGCCCTGTAGCTCGACAGTAAACCTTTTGTTTGGTATACTGTGCTGATAGAAAGCAGAGTTCAACAGTAGTATTGGAAAATGTAAATCAGTACTGATATTCACTGTAGACTCTGTAAGTACGCTCTCTCTTTTTGACGTCATTGGTCAGGACTTCATTGAAATCTGTTCCCACTTAGTGAAGTAGCGTACTATCAGCACCCAGGCGATTTATCTCAATTCGGGGTTAGTTAAGTGTCTTTATCGTTTACAGCTAAGTCTCCGCGCTAGCTGATATCTTTGTTGATCGGATTAGCACCCTCCCGGCACGTACCTGCGCACAGTGTTTCATTCTAGTAAGTTAAACGTCTTAATCATATTCATTCAATATATTCTTCTTATATTCGTCTTAATTATATTCATTCAATTATATTCAGTCACAAAGTTATAACTTGACTTTTAACAGGGAAAACGAAGCTTTCACAAAATAAAACACGAGTCAACCTTGGCACTTCTATTATTTTTATGTCGTTCTTTTATCAAGGTTGAGTTGCATGGTCCAGTGTTTGTTAGCTATGAAAAGAATGGACGGTATGTGCTATGGTTCAATATTCTTCTTCTTCAGGTGCCCTCTTCGCTGCGAAGGTTGACGACCATTCTGGCTATTTGTATCTTGCAGAGTGCTGCTTGGAACAAGGATCGTTTACTCTTGCCATAACATTGACGTAAATTGGCAAGTCAGGATGTGCGTATTCGTCCTTTATTTCGTCATCCTTACTTAGTTTTTACCTTAAATTATAAGCGGTAGAAGGCCATGCTTTCTTTTCGCATTATGCGTCCAAAATACACGACCTTCCAAGTGTTTATAATGTTCATTATTACTGGCTTCGTTTGAAATCTCTCAAGCAAAATGTCGTTTCGAACTCCTTAAACCCAAGATATATTAAGTATTCTTCTGTACAGCCACATTTCATATGCCTCACATGGTCTGTGTAAACATCTAGAATTCAGAGCCATACAAAGACATGGAACTGCTAAGCAAAGAATACGCCAACTGAGTTGTAGACTCAACTTCTTGGCACGTAATAGTTTGGTCAGTTCATAGAAGCCTTGCCGTGGTTGTAGAATTCTGCAAGCTGTGACCCATTTTTAAATTTGAATCTCTGATTGCTTTATAGGCTGACTGTTCAGAAATATAGACGTTTGGGGGTCTTCATTAAACTATCATAAACTTGGTATTGCTTTAATTGACGCGCAACCCAGGTCATTTCAGCTTTTCCTATGTTGCTGCTGATTGTCGAAGTTTGTTGCAAGCAAGACTATGCCATTGGCGTGGCGAGGGTTGTTGAAGAGGACTACATCAATTTTAATATCCTCGTTAAGATTTGCAAACGCCTCTTTAAAAACGGTCTCTAAAGTGGTGATAGAATTTAGCCCTGATGTACACCTCTCGAGATATCAATCGACTCCGTTGGACTAAATATTAGCAGTCCGATTCCAGTACAGATTGGCTAGAAATCTGATATCTCTAGAGTCTAAGACTATATACCTTAAATCTCCATTAGCTTTCTTTGTTTGACCCTGTGGAAGGCTTTTTCGTAGAAAAGCAAACACTCACTGATTAAGCACGAAAACACATTGATTAATCTCCCAAAATCACTGAATGAACATATGCCCAAAGCCACCTATTAGACCAAACTAAGAATTGCTAATGGTGGTGTTGCATTTCCTATAGATATTTTTATTAATTACCCAGAGAAAGATCTTAAAAATACGGCTCATCAATAAGATACTTCACTGCATCTTTTTGAAATGCTATGAAGATGGATTCTGGGCAGACTATTTTACCCGTCTCACAGATGCAGTTAATAAGGTCGATTAGAGATTCCAGGTGAGTATCATCAATTAAATTCAGAAGCTCAGTGTAGATCTTACCAGGAAGTGAGTAGTTCTAACAGCCCGTTCACACTATTACGATTTTTACGAATCGGTTTTCTAATACGGTTTAGCCGTATACAGTAAACATGTAAATATAATATATTTACATAATATTAAAAGGAATAAAAAAATACGACTGCCGTTACCAAAAATGGACTAATGTATTAATAAATATTTTTAATAAGATTTTTATTATGAAATATTTGTTGTTTATGTATTTATCCATATAAATACAGATCATATATATTTTCGGAATGTACTTAAACAGGCCTTTCATTTGATACTAAACACGATATATTTAGGTTTTTTTTTTTGACATTTGGAGATTTGGACATTTAACAACTACTTACTTGATATTTGGATAGTTAAGGTACCCTATGACACTCATGATGACATAACCATTCTAACAATATCGCATACTTCTAAATAAGTTCCAGATTTTAGTAATTATGGTGGAATAAAGAAACGAAAAACATAAATAGATGAATCTTGAACACTCCTTTTTTGTTGGGCAGTCTTGTAAAAAAATCCGCGCGTTCACATTATGCGGTTTGTTAATCGGTTTTTCGGAACGTTTTGTAAAAGATCTACTTCGACGATGACGTTGCGAACGCGATTATTTTGTACTGGTACAGTGGTAGAATACAAAAAAAATACTTCATTACTAATAAACATTTTGGGTGCATCCACTTGTATCGCGGCGTTTAAATCTGGGCCACTTTTCGACACTTATGTTTCAACTAAAAATTGATAAAACGAAATTCTACACCTATTTTTGCATGTCAATTTTAACGTTTAACGAACTTCTGAAAATATTGGAAGAAGATTTGAAAATCTTATCCTATACTACGGGTCTCCCTTCAATCAATGTAATTTGTGATCGGGGATCACGTCGGGGTCACCAGTGTAAGAGTGGCCACCCTTCACTAGACTCCAATTGATTGTGAGCGAAGGGTGGTTCTCATCAAGAAGTTTTCTCCGTTATTGAAAGTCGTCGTAGTTGAAGTTGAAGTATTTAATCAGAAGGTATGTAGTAGGATGCCAGTTTGTAACGCCTTGTTTGGTATTTCGCCGGGGTGTAGGTAGTGTGGGCGCGAGGTGAAGTCGTGATTGTGTGTCCGAAGTTTGAAGCGCCGCGATAGATTCCAAGGTAGTGATGATCACGTATACTATGCGTAGTTTGGTTGACTCGAAGGTAATGAAGAGCGCGAGTACTTGCAGATGAGCGGTTACTGTCCGCCAGGGAATGATAATGATGTTTAGTCGCGGTAACTGCCCAACAAGGGAATGATAAATTATGTGTCAAATGTACTGCGTTTTATATGGTATGCAGTGATGCAATAGTTATGAGTGGGGTGAGAAATAAGTGTGTTAATTCGTATCGATCAGAAGAAATGACATTAGTCATCGTTTGACTGTGATAAAATGCCGAATTTAGTTGGAAAACAATTGCAGCTGACTCGTGTATATTCGAGCGTGTTTGCGATTTCGATTCTATAGAAATTACGTTTTTGTTGTGGGTATGTTGGACCGAGTCTCCAACAAATTATTAATTTCACCTCAATTTTATCCATCATGCGGAGCAAAGAACACATCTATACACGTCCAAGCGATTGCAGGCACTGCTCGTCTGCCGCTTCCGTGTACCACCACCTCCCATGCTTCCGCGTACGGCGTACGGCCAAAAAACCGTTACGGTTTTCAATGACTAGATACGAAAGCAAAAATAAACGTATAGATTTTTACCGAATTCGGTTTTACCGTGTATTTAGAACACACGCATTAGTTTGCATACGCCACTGTAAACCGCACAAGAGAAACGTTTCGGTAAACCGCATAATGTGAACAAGCTGTTACCGTTTCTACCAATGAGTTTTCTGATACGGTTTAGCGGTATACGGTAAAAAAAACCGCGCATTCGCGTTATACGGTTTGTTAACCAGTATTTTTTAACGTGTCTTAAAAGATGGATGTATACGATGATGTTGCGACCGCGGTTATTTTCTACTGGTATAGGCGTAGATTACAAAAAAATATTAAAGATTTTGGGTGATCCGATTGTATCGCGGCGTTTAAATCTGGGCCACTTTTGGACATTCATGTTTGAACTCAGAAGTGATGAGATGAAATTCAACAATTATTTTCTGATGTCAATATCAACGTTTAACGAACTTCTAAGAAGATTTAATAAAACAAGATACGTTAATGAGAGAAAGAACGCCGATACATACGCTGAAAACAAGATACTACGTTAATATGTGTATATACACGATATTCAGGATTGTTTCCAACACTCACACTGCATTATGTACGCTGACGATCTTAAAGTTTATTCTGTGGTCAAAGATATTTCACAGTGTCGGACCTCTATCGATTACAGGAGGACCTTGCTCGCATGTCAGACTATTGCTCTCTCAATAAATTAAGTTTAAATGCGGCGAAATGCAGCAAGGTATCCTTTACTCGTAACCGATCAAAGTATGATTTTGACTACAGGATAGGCGGAGAGATCATAGTAGAGAAGAGTGTAGTGCGGGATTTGGGGATAATGCAGGACAACAAATTAATGCTGGATACACACATTGAACACATGGTGGGAAAAGCTTACAGAGCTCTCGGTTTCGTATTGAGAGCATGCAAACCATTCTCCGACATTAATTATGTGCTCTTCACTCTTTATAACGCCTACGTTCGTAGTATAGTGGAGTTTGCGTCACCTATATGGTCACCGCAGTACAATGTACACATTGACCGTATAGAGCATATTCAGAAAACCTTCGTAAGGCACTTGTGTCATCGAACCCTCGCTGAATATACCTCATATTCTGACGGCTTGGTAAGGTTCGAAATGCTGAGTCTTCAGCAGCGACGTAAAGTGACTGATATGACGTTCTTCCACAATATACTTTCGCATCATATCGACAGCCCACAAATTCTAAGCAGAATAGCCTTAAATGTCCCATCGCGCCGAACTCGTCACCCAAGGGTATTCAATGTACCCAGACTCCATACAAATCAAGCAAGGAATTCAACTCTGCATCGAATTATGGAAGCTTACGATGAAGCGTTTCAGGAACTAGACATATTCGCAATGAGCAAAAACGAGTTTATCAGAGCGGTAATAGACCAGACCTTAAAAGCTTGAACAGATACATACCTGTGCAGAATCACACACTCTCATATATACACAATTATGACACATAAACGTAGATGTACTTACACACACCCATTAAACACACATCACAATCACACATATAAACACACTCATCCTACTTTATCATTCACACTCACAAATCGAGAGAACATGATAATATAACATAATATATAAATATTATTACACAACATCACGCACACATATATATTACCAGGAGACTATTTTGGCCGTAATATTGTTATTATTATTTTTTAACTTAAGACCCGAGCGCTGTTTTTTTCTTTTGTTGGAATAAAATAAAATAAAATAAAATAAGAAAAAGTACCCTGAAGAGAAAATACGCCACCTTACGAAAAAACGTACGCCTTTTAAGGTTTTAAGTGACAAAGCTCGGCAACAAAAATAAACGAATCGGTTTTTTACCGCATTCGGTTTTACCGTATTGTGAGAACACACGCATTAAGTTTGCATACGCCACTGTAAACCGCACAATAAAAATGTTTCAGTAAACTGCAACGTATGAACGTTGCGATTTTACTGTCGGTAGGGTTGATTTTTGCCCGTCAAATAAGGGAGCGATGCGGTAATTCGTCCGATACGGTGGTAAAAATTGAGCGACGCGATAAAAGGTAGATTTCAGTGAAGAAATTTTTTTTTTATTTATTTATTTTTATTTACGTACATAGGATTAGGTATACAGTTCATTCATAGGTCATGTAATCTTATAATAATTATATAAATTATTTAATAATTAATATAGGGAGGTTTAACACATCTTACATGACCTTTACTGCCAATAGCACATCTAACTAGGCGATAATATGGCCCGTCTCTAGATGTGCATATTTTTATGCAATTTTAAGAAATGAAGTGTTTTTTTTTTTTAAATAAATTATTTGGACCCACCACCTGTATATATACATAAATATACCAATTTTATAAAAAATATAGCTATGTAATAAATATATACATTTATAGTTGTAATTTAATAAAATTTAATTAAGAAAAATAGATAAGTGATACTAAATAAATTGTCGTGCGTTGCAAAGAAGTTGATCAGATTTTACATATCCCTTGTTAAGTAGCCATCTATTAAGGTTTGCTTTAAATATTTTTATGTTAGGATAATTTTTCATGTCTTCACTAAGGGAATTATATAATTTTGGGGCTATGTAGAATATATGTCTCTGGGCAAATGTTGTCCTGACTGACGGAATTATATAATTGATACTCGCGGACATTCTTGTGTTCAGATTGTTTTGAGTTCGGGCGTGGTCATCTCTAGATTTGTAGAATGCAAGAAGCGCTTGCTTAATGAATAACTGTTTAGCTGATAGCACATGGGATTGGGAAAATAACAAGGCAGATGGATGACGTCGGTTTTTCCTGTGAATTACTCTCAATAATAATTTCTGCGCTTTTGTCAATCTATCCAGATTATCATTAGTAGTAGCGCCCCATGCCGCGACTCCGTAGGACAAAATACTCTGACACAAGGCCATGTATACCATTCTTATGGTTGTTTTGGACAGAATGTTGCGCAGCCGAAGAAATACATAAACCAGCTTTCTAATTCTCGAACTCAAATTTGCAATCTGATTTTCCCAACATAGCTTCTCATCTACCGTTATGCCTAAGTAGGAGACTGTTGCAGATTTGCTTAATTTAGTACATACACATCTATTCTTATCCAAGCATTTGTCGGTATGAATGGCAAGTGTTTGGTTGAGAACCTGGCTGGGATTTCCCCGCAAGCTGAAAGTGATAAATTTTGATTTCGCAGCATTTAGCGTTAAAATATGGTTGTCGATCCAAGTTTTAGCCAGTTCCAAGTCACTTTGAGCTTTGAAGAATGTATCATTCCAATTATTAGTCTCAGTAAGAAGGACAGTGTCGTCTGCGAAGGATACAATTCTACCATTAACAGGTAATTCGCACAATTCGTTGATGTAGATTAAAAAGAGAATTGGACCCAAAACACTACCTTGAGGGACACCGAATGACACGTTAGTCGCTTCGCTTATTTGTCGACCAATTACTGTGCTCTGAGTCCTCCCGTCTAGGTAACTCCGAACCCATTTTAAGGCCACCCCATCGATTCCGTAGTCCGTTAGTTTTTTTTCGAGGATTACATGGGAAACTGTGTCAAAAGCCTTTGACAGGTCAAGGAAAGTGGCAATTACCTTTTTTCCTTTGTCTATGTTTTCCACTATATATTGTAAGACAGCATTGATGGCCTCACTGGTTCCCCGACCCTGTCTAAAGCCATACTGATTATTAGATAGCAGCTTCTGTGTCTCTAGATATTGTGTTAGTCTATGTTTGAATATTTTTTCATACACTTTAAAAACCATATATAAAATCGAAGACTATCGCGGTTGTTTGACATTATAAATAGGATAGAAAACGAATTTACCGCGTGAAATTTGTAGGACCCGACGTTTCGGTGACGTTGCAGCCGCCGTTGTCTAGGGTAGACTATCAGTCTATTTCACGCGGTAAATTCGTCTTTAAAAACCACACTGAGGAGGGAGATAGGGCGATAATTTCCTATATCTTCTTTTTTACCACTTTTAAATATTGGTTTTATTATCGCTTTTTTCAGCCATGTTGGAAATATACCAGTCAAGAAACTGAGGTTTATTAGATGAGCAAGGGGCTCGGATAATGTTTCTGCAGATTGTTTGATTATCTTTGCCTGGATCCCATCTTTTCCTGGAGCACAGTCGTCTCTGATACTTTTTATAGTCTTTAAGACCTCTTCTTTATTCGTTTGCAATAATTCGAATTTTTCATTTAAAATCGGTTGCTTATGCATTGATAAGGCTAGCTCCCTCTCAGACATACCCTTTTTATGCAGTATAGAGTTAGCTAGGTCTTGTCCTATACCAGTGAAGTAGTCATTAATGTAATTCAATATATCGTTAGAGTGTAAGTCCATTTTTTTTAATTCCTTATGTATATACATCTCTTTTATATCTGAGCTATTATTTCTGTTGTTCACTAACCCTTTGATAATTTCCCAAGTTTTTTTTTTGTCCCCATTTACTCTATCTATTTTGTTTCTATAATACTTATCTCTAGTTTTTGTTATAAGTTTTTTACATATATTTCTATACCTTTTGTAGTACAATAAGAGTTGAATATCATTAGGGCATTGTTTAATCTGCTTATGTATAATGTCTCGCTTTCTTATGCTGAAAATCAGGCCATCGGTTATCCAAGGAGATAGTTTATTTCGAGACCTGGGTATAGTACATGCCTTTTCGATTGTAGCCATTTTAATGCAATTTGCAAGAATATCATGGAATTGGTTGGCAGCAATGTTACTATCTTTACATTGTAATATTGGAGTCCAGTCCGTCTTTTTGAGGTTTTCTGTTATTGATGCGTAATCGACTGTTTTTTTGGAATACGTCTGTTTAGGGCTGTTCTTAATTATTTTTTTAGATAGGCATAGACCAATTGCATAGTGGTCGGTGATGGTGGATTGGTAAATGAACGTTTGACTATGAAATTTAGTTTTGATCATAAAATGATCTATGCAGCTCTTAGTATTCTCATCAACTCTAGTAGGTCTATTAATTCCGACCTCCAGTCCATAATGCGCCAGAAGGTTAAGATAGTTTTCCGCTTGAATATTTTTATCATTTAAGATGTTAATGTTGATGTCTCCAGTTAATATTATATTAGACTCGTATCTATAGGCCTCTAGCAGATTATCCAATGACTCAAGAAAACTTGTTAAATTGGACTTGCTCGGAGACTTATAGATAGCAAATAAGTTTAGGGAATCATCTATTACTAAATGTAGGCAATTTGCATCATTGACGGATACTTCAGTGCTGCTTACGTGGAAATGTGACTTTACGTAGACCACAACCCCATCGTTTTGTAGTCTGGCGTTGTTAGTGTGATAAGTTTCGAAGC